>CAJRST010037711.1:0-28917 GCA_907169785.1 Menidia menidia
AAAGACTATGAACAAAGTATCAAAGCAATAAGGTTAACAAGGCTGTGGCGTGGCTGTGAAAAAACATGGCTATGGAACAAGAACAAGACTATGGCATGGAGCAAAAAGCAAAACCTAACGTGGCGAGGGGTGACGAAAAGTGACGAAGACGCACTGGCACAGGACATGGGAAACGAGGACTATTTAAACACATGAGGGAGGGGAACCCCAGGTGTACACAATAGGTAATCAAGACAAGACGAGACACCAGACATTCCCCCAGACGTGACATATAGTCTTCAAAGCTGTTGTAAGAAGTAACATAGATAACGCACAATAACAAAAAGTTGGCTTAAAGTTCCAGCATGAGGTACTTAGCTGTAGCTCTCAACAAGAATTGAGTTGTTGATTGGTCGACAGCTTCACTTAGGGAAGAGAGATTAATTTTCTTATCTGGGGTTTGGTATAGATTTTGGACAAAGGGTTTCTCTGTAAACAAAGGATCAGTCGTAACAAAGCGTTTACGTTTTCTCAGGAATGGTTGCTATAGGTTGCGGGTACATTCAATTCGTGTGAGGTTTGTAATTCCTAGTTCCACTCTGATTGTTTCTGTCTGCTGTTGTCATGAGTGTCCCGGTCTTTGTGGGACCATCTGATGTGATCGAGCTGCTGTTTGCATCCAATCCGAATCAATTCCAGCCCGAGCACATGGTGCACAGGACGGTGGACATGACCTTGTTGTCACCATGCACCCCCAACGTGCACACTCAGGTTCCCTGACAGATCTCCGTTCTCTAGTTTCATCTCAATGCAGTCTGGCTTTCCACTTTTTTTTCTTGCTTATATCTGTGTTCTCAGTTTTTTCCTTCATGTCAATTTTTTCATATATTTTTTTTGCTAATTTCTTCATCACCCTGTTTTTAATTTGAGCTATTTTGCCTATGTTTGGTTATTAAATCCTATTTTTTTAATATTTCCAGTTTCTTTCACTTGGATTACAAACTTTTCTTCAAGTTATGTTGCTCAGTTTTGCCTAATTGTTTTCTTATACTTTGTTGTTATTTGTTTATTTTATTTCCTTCCTGCTTGATGTTCACATTCAACTCTAAATGAGCCCTTTTTTTGTGCTAATTTCTTCATCTCCCTGTTTTTAATTTGAGCTATTTTGCCTATGTTTGGTTATTAAATCCTATTTTTTTAATATTTCCAGTTTCTTTCACTTGGATTACAAACTTTTCTTCAAGTTATGTTGTTCAGTTTTGCCTTATTGTTTTCTTATAATTTGTTGTTCTTTGTTTATTTAATGTTTTCCTTCCTGCTTGATGTTCACATTCAACTCTCAATGAATCCTTTTTTTTTGTGCTAATTTCTTCATCTCCCTGTTTTTAATTTTAGCTATTTTGCCTATGTTTGGTTATTAAATCCTATATTTTTTTATTTCCAGTTTCCTTCACTTGGATTACAAACTTTTCTTCAAGTTATGTTGCTCAGTTTTGCCTAATTGTTTTATTTTACTTTGTTGTTCTTTGTTTATTTTATTTCCTTCCTGCTTGATGTTCACATTCAACTCTCAATGAATCCTTTTTTTTGTGCTAATTTCTTAAATCCTTTTTTTTTTTTAATTTCCAGTTTCCTTCACTTGGATTACAAACTTTTCTTCAAGTTATGTTGCTCAGTTTTGCCTAATTGTTTTATTTGACTTCTTTGTTTATTTAATGTTTTCCTTCCTGCTTGATGTTCACATTCAACTCTCAATGAACCCTTTTTTTTTTTTTTTTTTGTCACCATGACCTCCTGTCCATGGGGCAGGGAATTTATTTCTCAACTTTCTCAGTTTCACTCCGACATAAGAGAACGAGAGCCAAACACGGGGGACACCCCCTGCCCGAGACGCTCGAGTTTCCACTTGGAACTCAATGAAATATGTGTGTGTGTGCGTGCGCGTGATGAAGCTGAGCCACCCGTTACATTCTCCCCGCTCCCTCTTGGTGACCAGCTACCGAGAGCCGGAATAATCTGGTTTGGGCTGCATCGGGGTTGTTGTTCGGTTGGCGAGTTACATCAGTGGGTCAATTGGGCTTTCACAGGACAACAAAGCGATAGATAGAGAGTAGGAAATAAACGGAGAGCATGAAATGGTCGCATGTGTGGAGAGGGTGCAGGTTTGACATGGGCAACATTGTTGTTGGCCGGCCACCGTGGGCATCCCTGTCATTTCCCGACAGTGCTTAGTAGCCCAGATACTTAAGATCTTTGATGGGCAGAGGAAAGGACTTTGAAAAGATGAAGCACAGACTGACCTCAATGGAGATGTGCTGTTGTTTAATCTTTTAGGGCCGCCACCACAGGAGGATGATTGAATTGAAACTCATTTAAGTTTGACCGTCAAAGCTGAGGCTTTTTGAAAATATAGCACATTACAGAGTGGTTTTCTTGTGAAGCTTTTAAGAGCCTGCATGTGTGTGTGTGTGTGTGTGTTTTTTTTACATTCATGTAAACTTTCGTTCCTGTTTAGATCAGTAAACCCCAAGCCCATGTGTATGCATTTATGTGAAGATGTATGTATGCACATTCAACTCAAACAGCCAGTTTACTCTGCTATTTACTCTCTGGAACATAAAACAAAACTGCTTCTTAATCCTTCCAAGGTGCGTGGCTGGCTCCACTTTAAGGTTGTAATGCCCCTTTACTAGAGCAGTTAAAGCATTTGGGCAATAAAGAGAAAAAGAAAGGGGAAACGTCAAAGCAAGATCACACACATACAGCTCTTGGCATTTGCTTGGACTCGGTCAGGAAATGTTGAAACTGCTACTCCTCCACCACTGTGCTGAATGGTTCTTTCCGGGGCCACAGGCCAGGTTTATATTGCTTAGGATATGAAAAAGTTATGGGCTTATTTCAAATGTGGGTGCAGCCATCAGATTAAAGGAATCACAAAAATGCTTCATAAATATCACCACCTGTCTGTTTACCTATTTTCTCTCACACCTTTTATCTAAACCTATAACTATGATAAAATGTAATAACCACATGGTATCAATTAAGAAAGAAATCTGAGTACACAGGAGTATACACACTTATAAAGATATATACATACAGACATAAATACAACCACATTGAAAGGATAATCCACCATCCCATTTTTAAACAATGACTGACTCATTTTTTGCTTCAAGCATAAGATCTGAGCTGTGATATTACCATAGCATTAAATATTAGAACTACTGAAGCTAAATGTTTGATCATTTTGCTGGTACCTGTATATCCCTGGTGAGGCTTAACTTTTTGTATAGTTTGTGCTTTTAACAAGAAATAGGGTGAGAAGGTTAATCTTCACAAACAAGACATGCCCTTCCTTCATGGGTGGAGTTGTTTTAAGCAAACAAAACAGGAAATAAATGTGCATATAGACGATATGAGAAATCAGTTAAGATATACGTGACACCCAGTGACATTTTTTTAACCTCCAGAGAGCCGAGCTTTTATTTGGTTTGCATTTTTGCTTTTGTCAAAATAGCTGAGAACAATACGAGCTGATAAGTTTAATAACTAGACTTTGTGTTTTTCTTCATATAGGCTCAGTGGGTTTATCTTTATATTTAGAATATTTGTTTAGATATTTAATTCAATGTTCTTTCCATTTGGTTCTGACGGTCCTAAATTACTTATTTACAACATTTTAATTACACAATAAGAACATGATTGGTCGAAAATGTCTAAAACCACTTTACTTTAAATTTCAAACAGTAGCATCTGTTTGTAACAATTTCCCATATACCTGCTTACATGATGGATTCATTCAGCTTTCCCATGAGTCCTACAATCAAGTGATATCAGCTTAACCCTTCATTACATATATTTTCTGATTTTGGGATTCCTTTTTGGTGTCTAGAAGGATGTATAATTTTGTGACTGTGCTGTTTCTTTACATAGAGACTTTTTAACTTGTTCATCCATTACCAAGAATGACTAAAGCACGACAGGCAAGTGTATTTATTTTCACACTTTAGTGAAATGGCACCCCTGGACACTGACACACTTCATGTTTCCGGTCTTAATCCAAAACCACAAGGAATACACGAGCAGCAATGCTTAGTTTGTTTGCAAGAAATGAAACAACGGCCTAGATTGGAACGTTTAGGCACAACAGGTCAAAGCAGGCTGTTGTGGGTGTGATCAGCTGCCATATTATTTACGGCATATACTTCCAAAGAAAGACGCGGATTGTTTCGGGAAAAAACATGAAGCAAAACAACGTTGTACCTGCCCACCATCCGTCCTTGTTAAACATCCACACTTTTAATAATGCCAAGTTCCACATCCAAGCCCAGTGGGGAGCCATGTGCTAGAATATATAGCCCCGTGCAGTGTCTGTGTGTGTGGGGGTAGCCTAGGACTCATTGGTGGGAGTACAATTTGAGGGAGTTTCTGCTTGGTTGGTGGTACGCAGTTCCAGCTGTGCTCCCACACATCTGCCCTCACGTTTTCATCAATTTAATTTAGTGCGTTTCTAAATAGCGGCGAACATGAGAGGGCCGTGTCATGTGATTAACCCAAGGGAATGGTATGTGCAAAGAGGCCGACACACACAACGCCCTGTTTTACGTCTTACTTCACAAAATCACAACCGAGGCGAGACAACTGAGAGGATTCTATTTGTTTTGGGTGTTGTTCCAATAGTTTTTTTTCTCACATTAAACTATAAATTGGTTAATCTTTTGCCCTGGCAATACCCAATAACATGTGCTCACAACTATGTTAGTGCATTGTTCTACAAGTGGGAGAACTTTTTTTATTCATCTTGGTTCCTGAGAAATAGATAAATTCACAAGCAAGAAGGTTCCTGGTTCGAGTCCCCAGGGGAGCTGGGACCTTTCTGTCTGGAGTTTGCATGTTCTCTCCATGTACATAAATAGGTCATGAAATAAGCAAACACCATTTTCTATATGAGGAAACACAAGTAGACTTGCAGTCAAATATTTTATTGTTACTTAAGGGAATCATTTACATGAGAAATCTTGTTTGGATTGGGTCTAATGTTTAAGTACAAATAAGGTGGTTCTAAAGATACCCCTACCTGCTGCAATCTGCTTTGCTTGGTAATAGTTTAATGATAATAGGGCAAAAGATTACATTCTTTTTATTATAGAAACAATTGTGTTAGTAATGAAGCCCATGAAATCATCACTACTGAGATTTAAAAGGAATACATGGTTAGTTTATTTCTTATCAAATGTCACTCTCCTTTTTAAAAATCTTTTTTTTAGTATTATTACATCACAAGTATAAGTTATTTTGACAAATTTGCAGTCCTGTGTCAGTTTCACACTCTTTCTTTTAACTGGGATTGTTTGAAATGTAGACAGATAGTATGTGCTCTGTTTGAGAGGCTGACATGGCTAGTTCTAAATGAATTCATAGTTATTCATTATTGTTTTTCCATGGTTTGAGAACATGATAATTTTTCTTGCTCATCAGTGTGCTCTGACCACTATTTACTAAAGGCAAGACATTAAAGGTGACTCAAAAGTATCCATGCAATCTGTTCTACTAGCACCGGGCAATGTGCAGGTTGTGGAAACATCCAGTTTAGGTCATGCTTGAAGAAAATCATCACCAACTGAAAGAAGTAAAGTGTTTAGGTTGGCCACTTTATATTTTGGTAATGGCAGTTAGTGAAAGCATGAGGGAGAAATGGAAAGCAATGAGAGATTTGAGCGACGATGACAAAAAAATAAATTGTGTAATATAATATAATGATAATTTGCTCAAATACCCAGTCAGAGAAGAGAAGAAACGATTAAAGACAGAAAAGGCAGAGTAAACAGAAGTCAATTCTGACATGAGACTTATACATTCAGAATAGAGTATTGACACTGGTCTTGAAGCTAAGGCACTACAACCTTTCTGTGAGTTGTCAGATATCAGAAGACACGTATTACTGGTGGAAAAGACTGGGTCTACCTTTCAATGTTGTGCATGATCACACAAAAGTCAAGGTTCAGTTCACAAAACTAAAACAAATTCATATTCGTTAGTCACTATCCAAAATGCTACACAAGGTCCATAGCCATCAAATGAAGCTATTTCTATTTTTTAATGGCCTCTGAATGATCACAGTACATAGTCTGGCATGCAATTGAAATTTACAAGATGGGCACCACTACTCATCAGGGGTGGGGCAACTCCAGGCCTTGATGGCTGCTCTCCTGCAGGTTTTAGAGGTTTCCCTGCTTCTACCCACCTGATTCAGATCAAATAGATGTCTTCTAAAGATTGTTAAGCTCTGCACAGGACTGCATATTATCGTTATCTTGATGCGAATCAGGTGGGTTTAAGCAGATGAACATCTAAAACCTGTGGGAGGGAGGCCCTCGAGGCCATGAGCTGCCCCGTAAAGACACTCAAAAACTCAAAATCAGACCAATAAAACACGATTTAGTGTGTGCAGTGTGGTTTATTCACTTCCACCTCAGATAAAAGCACACATGGTGACAGTGTAGAACACAGGTGACAGCTGTCTGCATATTCTGCATATTCACTGTCAACAAGGACATCATTCAGTGCTGCAAAACAGAGCTTCATCAGCTTGACAGTCTTCCTCACACACAATGAACAGTAATCCTAAAATCTTAGATATTCCTCAATCCTGCTGCCCTATTATTCCTCATTGTCCCATTGAAGAATGTTATGAGTTACAACTCTGACATGGAATTGGAGGAAAATGTAGACGCAGAAATCCTTTGGAGATTAAATAACCCAACTGGTCTCTTGATTACTTAAGTAAAAGCTGGAAGATATGACTAGGAAAAAGGAAACCCGAGCTAGTTGTTGTAATGTTTCCATGGTAAACTGCATAAGAAGATGCAAGAGAGATTAAGAGGAAGTTAGACATTGTGGGGTTACCTTGCAACCAAAATGATGTGTAGGGTATATATTCTTGCATTAATGCTGAACATATTGGAAAATCTTAAATATTACGTGTTCTATTTGGTCGTTACTGATCAGCTGAAGAGGAAATTCCATTTTTGAAGGCCTGTATTTTCTTGATTTCTTAATTCTAACGTACCTGATCGCATTTCAGACACATTAGAAAACAGTGTACACATAGGTTTGATTTAGTGGCATGAATGAAAATGTTCAGACGTGATTTGGACAAGCTTAAAGCATTTGGGAATTTCACACAATGGAACACCGAAACAAACTGAAACTAAATGGAACAAAGAAATTAGTACCACAACAGTAGACACAACCACCTGCACTACCGAGTAGGATGAGTCATATTAGTAACACAATGAGTCAAGTTTTCTTTTGTAGAGGGTCAAATATGAAACATTTCATTATGGATTCTTGCTTCTAATGACGCATTTTTGAATAGCCCATTTTGTTTCATTAAGGCAGCCATGACTTTTTAGAGACAGCTTAAGAGTCTACATACAGACAGTTTGACAAGCTAAAACCCTGACCTGAACTCACTTGATCCCTTGATACTACAAACACTTGAACACATCCATGCACTGAATCACCATCAGACTTATATAGGTCATCTAAATGTGTACAGTTTGATGTTGGATGTGTGGCACGCAACGCAGGGGGATTTCTCTTCTGTCTTTGCGTGTGGCCAGAGAAGCAGATGAGACTGGACAGGCTCTCAGCCCAGAAGGTCAGCACGTGAGCCCCTCCGGCTCATCGCGGGATCATGCTAGCCTTCAGCAGAAAGAAGGGGGACACATGTGTTTCTCTTGTGCGATTCGAAAGCTGTTTCAGAGATGCCAAATGAAGTGGGGGGTTTTTTCTGGTTTGGGCTAAGATTTAATCACAGGACGAGGGTTCACGTTGAGGTAATGAACGATCCGGCACCTAAAGCATGTAAGGGTATCCCTTAAAGCATCTGTTCAGAGTTCACGTGCTAATGTAGGCTTGCCTTTTTGATCCGCGCATGCTTTAATGTCTGTATAAAGTTTTGTACACGTGAGCGCATGTATATATGTGTCAAGCTGTGTGTGGAGCCGCACTACTGGCTTATATCCACATAATCTCTTTGCTCTGGCCCGACTGATTCCTCAGAGATTTGAGCACTTAGCATGTTTACTGCTGCAGACAGTAATCGGGGATCAACTCGATGCTTATCAAAAGCATTTATTTCTGCTGCGGATGCTCAACTGTGTTGTGGTTACAAAGATTCTTGGGGTTGAGTCTCCTCTGACTGAATCAGCAAAAATACATGTACATTTCATTGGAAAGATTCCCAATCCCATTCCACACTGGAGTGGGATGGTGATAATTATTATTATTATCATTAATATAATTACAATTTTGAACTGTAAATAAAAATTTCCCTTTAGGTTTTAATAAAATGTTACTTCACTAAATTGAGCAAAATATCACTAAAGAAATTCAGATTTGAAAGTCATGTGATCATTAGATGACGTCTCACCTTTGGAAATGGGATATGAACATAAGCTTTTCCATTCAGTTTGGTGTAAAAAAGTTGTTCATGTTTAAGAAATAGCATCTCAGCCATTTACATTTTAATATTACATCAGCACTGTCACATATGTCCAGTTGGAAATGAAACTACTCAAGATGTCTCTCAGTGTTATCTATGAATGGGGTCTTTGTGCACGGCCAGTCATTCAGAACTGTTCCTTTTCGATTTGCAGTTACAGCACAATTAACTGTAGCAGCTGGCCACACACACGCCACAAACAGTCCATTTCACCATTTCACCACCATTATTATTACAGAGGACAACTCAAGCTCTCTGTAATTATAAGCCTCAAGCTGAAGGGACCGTCTACTATCAGTAAATGGTCCATACTTATTCAGTGAATTTCAATAAAGCTGAATTTAACACAAAATACTCATGTAAAAAAAAAAAAGCATTGATAAGCAGTTGATTTAGCCAATGAAACTCCGCTGTAGATTAAAAAGCAATCAACTGATTTATTGCATGAATCATGTACGGCAGATTTTATGAAATAACATTGCAGAAGAATCTACAGAAGATTCAATGTAGTTTAGATACTCTACTCAGGAGGTAAAAATAAGGTCAGTCCCAACGTGAAACTCACAAAATCCACAAGCACTCCTTCATACAATCAAGTTAGGACAGATCTCCTGACCTAATGTTCTATTTTTCAGCGTTTTTTTTCACGTAACGCTCACGAGATGGCGTGACATCAAGAGAAGATAAGAACTTGTCTCCACACACTGACCCGTATTAGCATAGCCTTTTCTGTGTCAACCGAAACAAAGGAGCTACTGTTCCCCCCCCCCCCCCGCCCCCCGTGTATGAGTCAGCGTTTAAATTTCCAGCTGAGTCTCTCTCAAGTCACATAACAGTCAGGGAGGAAGTGAAGCCGATTGGGTTTGAGCAGGCCGTTACCAATGGATGGCAGCGATGAAAAATCAGTAGTCATGGCAGGAGAGATACCAAGTGACTGTTTCCCTTTAAAAAAAAGGCAGCGAGGCTATTAGAGAAATGGTTGGATCACCGTTACAGTCTGGCCATCAAAATATTCTGTAATCGAAAGACGATTTACTTCAACATGAATTACAACTCTGATAGCTCTCTGCCGAGCCATAAGCAATTTTTTTAAAGATTAGTTGACTGAACAAAAGCCATACAGTTCATGTTTACATGTCAACAAACAGCAGATGTTTTGCAGCTGAGGAAAGGGAGCGTTCCCTAAAGGCCAACCTCAGTCAACCTCGTCATAAGTTTGCTGGTAGTTGGAAAATAAGTAGAAAAGTGTTGGTATAAAGTCTGTCAGTAAATCACAGTAATGGCTGTACTGTAAAGCAGCAGTTCCATTCTTCAGACTGTACTGAAGGCATTGCATTCACTGAAAAAAATAGAATTCGTAATAATAAAAAAGATCTCTTAATTAAGAGATTGGGATGTCGTAATTACGAGAAAACATCTCGTAAATTTTTAGATCATTTCTTGTAATTACGACATTCCAGCTTAACAACAATGACAACTCAATCATGCATGTCAGCCCCATCAGCTTTTCAGTTGCCACCATGAAGACCTGACACGATAAAGTGTGACAAAGCCACAATCGTAAATAAACGTCATGAATACAATTTTTAATGTACTCATAGACATTTGACTTTACCTCTTCGTGGATGTGCAGTTTAGCGGTTCTGAGCGAAGCAGTTTTCAGTATGGCCTGATATCGTAATTATGACATCCTAATCTCGAAATTACGAGATCTTTTCTCTTAATTTTTTTATTAATTACGAGGTGTAATTATTCTTTTTTTCCAGTGAATGCAATTCGCCAACGTAGATTTATACTGGTTGCGATTACAATAAAATAAAAAAAATCATGCTATAATGGTTGCTCTCTAGAGGGTTCAGAAATTATTGTTGTCAACAGTCAAAACTATACATTGAAAGTGAAATAAAGGAAGGAATCTACAAAGTTGAAAAAAAATGATTAGATCCCTTCAATGGTTGCCAAGTCTTGATGCAAACCATCAAATAGGCGTGACCAGCATCGAATTATGTATCTTAGCAGGATTTTTCAAGGTTTGACAAAGCTCCCTTAGAATAAGAAAGGACATTGCACACCAACCACTTGTTTCAAAATGGTTATTTGTCCATTTAGAGGCACCACATAAGTGATTTACCAATGTTTTAAGCAAGACTACAAGGAAAACCCCATAGGCTTGCTTTTTTATTTTCAGAAATTCTGAAGTTTTGATGATGTTTATGACGCAATGGAACCTTACGTTTTCCTTACAACAACTCTGAATAAAACCTATACATGCCGTTATCTGCTTAACAGTTATCACAGTTATGAAATGTATACGACGGAGAATTACGGTGAGATTTTAACAAAAAAGAATTAATTACGAGACTAAAGTCATTTATATTTTGCCCTGTTTACGAGGAGAAGAGTTGATAAAATGAGGGTCGTGGAGCTTGGAATTTGTTGAAATGTGCTTTAGAATAGGTCTCACATATGAATTGAATCTGTTTAGATATTTAATTTTTTGGCACATTAGAATCATATCATGACATTAAATCAATACCCATCAATATTAAGACATTAAAAAGAACATGTGAGGAATGCTTCTTTTCGGCAGAAAGAACCAGGCAGGCTTTTGTGGAGGGGAAATGGCTGGAAGTGGTCGACTGCAGGGTTATCGGTGGATGCGGGCCATTCAGAGGGGTTTTATTCTCGCCATATTTAAAACGACTCTTATCTCCTAATTATTTCCAAAACTTTTTTTCTTTTTAATGAGGCCCTATCCTCCATCCTACATTAAAGAAAAAGTTAAAGAACTTTTTTTCCCCATCTCTTATTTGTTTTTTACTCTCAGGGGTCGATATCCTGAAGCTGGTGGCCGCCCAGGTGGGGACCCAGTGGATCGACATCTACCAGATGTTGGCCAACGCCACCGAGCGGGAGGTGGCCGCCTTCTCCAACGGCTACTCGTCCGATCACGAGCGGGCCTACGCGGCCCTGCAGCACTGGACCATCCGGGACAGCGACGCCAACCTGGCCAAGCTGATCAACGCCTTGCACCGGCAGCGTCGCATCGACGTGGTGGAGAAGATTCGCTGCGTCATGGAGGACAACCCACAGGTATGTCGGATCCGTTTCCCAACCCTGGTCCTCAAGGCACTGTTATGGAAAAAGTTCTTTGAAAGAGTGAGGCAAAGTTTCCTAATAATTAGAGAAGATCGATCTTGTCCAATAAAGAGATTTATTCGAAGGCAAGAGCGTTCGAAGACGCAGGTCACAGAGTAAAACCCAAGTGAGTGCGCACCGATGGAAAGGCACGTCCCCTTTTATAACATAGTATGGATAAAAGAATAGAAAAAGAAGTCATTGTGTTTCTTATCAGCAACAAACAGAGAGATTCTGATTTACATTCAGTCCTCAGGAAGTCCCATGGAGAATCTTCACAGGGACAGTGCCAATCATATTCTCAGGAGACAGGAAGGGGCCCCCATGTGGATTGGTCAAAAGGAAAACCTTCTCAGGTGTGAGGATAGCACAAAAAGGGCAAGTAGTACAATTTCAATGATAAACAGGAATGGGAGATTCATCTTTGATGGGATTAAGGAAATTGTTGCATTTCCTTGTGGTGCTAAAACCAGTCTCCAGACGATTCTCTCTAAAGGAATCAACAGCTAGTAGCTTTAACTAAGAACAAAAGAAAATTCTGCACGACGGCACACAGCCCTGAATGCTTTTTTTTCCAAGTGTCCCTGCTCCAGCATAGCTGATTTCTCTAAATGGGACAACTCCCTGGATCTTTAAACCCTGCAGAAGGTTGATGGAGACCCATTCATTTCACTTTCTACTGCCGTTTTGCCTCGCTCAGGAGGCTCATTCGTTCAGGAGTGAAGCATAAAAAACACTTGTGACCTTTGCGGTCTTCATATCTTTTCCATCAGCAGATTTACCAACATCCGCAAGATGTGCACGCTGTTCTTTGGCTGTCTGCTCCACTGACAGCAAACTTGAAGGAGAGCGTTTTGCTTTGGCTCTCTGAGTCCATTCCCAGAGGTTTAGCTGCATTCTGCACATTAAAGAAACAGTTTACTTTGAGAGGATGACTCAACGTTTCAACGCTTAATTGCAGTCTGTGTTGCAGCATGTTCCGGCAATCTTACAAAGCTTGGAAAATTGCTTGTTGGGATAAGCGAGTTAGCGAGGGGAGCATCGTGACTTTAGATCACGTTTCTCTCAGTTTTAGGTCACAATGACTGAGGGGCCTTAGAAAAGTCAGTTTCCAGATGGAGGACAAATCAAATTAAACTAATTTAACCGTGTACCTCACCAGTGTGGACATTCCAAAGCTCTGTTATACTGATGGATCACTTTTCCTGGTTTGTTTGTGTCTATTGGTTCCTGGTGGAAATGGTCACAGTGAATCAATACAAAGTTCTTGTGAATGATAACGCTTATCCTATTATGGGAAATATTTATCCCGATGGCACTCATCTGGTCCAGGATGGTAACACGTAATAGTTTAATTAATTGGAAATGAATGGAAACCACATGCAATGGCGAAGCTCACCAACATGTGAGGTCATTTTTTGGGAAGTGTGGCTTTGATATCCTCATAACAATCCCAGCCAAGCTATCAAGAATAGCCCGAGACAAGATTTCCAGATATTTTTGCATTCAAATCCACCTCACAGCCCTTTTAAGTTGAACTTTGTTTCAGCTTGAGACTCTCCAGTTTCTTTAGCATATTCTGCATATTCATTCAGCAGATCAACACAGTGTGGAAATGGTCCTCAGCTTTTAGTTTTGCTCTAATGCATTTCAGCGTACCGTTTGAACTGTATTATACATTAAAAATGTTGGCAACTACTAGAAAAGATTAGACACCCCACACTCTCTTGGGATTCTTCTTCCAGTTTTCAGCTTATTTTTTAAAGCACCAAATTCTCTCTCTTTCTCTCTCTCTCTCATTATATATATATATATTTGTACATACAGACACATACACACACACATATACACACACACATACGTGTTTTCATTACATACAAGGACACATGACAGAAATAGGACAAATGTTTAGGTGGCTTTCCAAAGGTTCTTAGTACAATAGAGATATTTGGTTTAGAGGTATTTTGGGGCTCCTAGAACACTCTAGTATGCTCAGAAAAATGAGAACATGAAAAGTGTCCTCATATTTCTACGCGTCCTGATATTGAAGGTGTGTATTCACAAAATTGTCCTGATATATCATTAAAACAAACACACCCACACACACAATATACTCATCTTAGAATATTTATAGGGGTCCACACAGACATGTTTTTTCTTAAAAAATGAAATGATAACTTCATTGGTAGGCCACTGAATTTGAAGTTAAGGTTGATGGTTAACTGTTGTACATAAAACACAAAAATTGTGTTTTAAAGAGTTCAATTTTTCCTGCCTCCATGTATTTTATATCTCTACTTGAAATCATTCTGTAGGGAAAACTATATTTTCACGCCATGGTTCCATTTCCCAAACAAAAACCTGATACAATGACCTCGTCTTATGCACTGACTCGATGTCCCTAATCACAGAGGGGCAGAAGAGACACATATGATCCATCATCACCTTTTACTTTGCTTCTCTCCTTCCTGCTTCTCCTCTTACATTTCACCAGTTTGTATCAAATTAGTGCTTTCGACCACACTGTCCAAGGTCAGCGCTGCAGCGCGTAAGTCTCAAAAAGATAGTTAGAAATGGCTTTCATCACGTTGTAATTATTTGAGATAAGATATCTTATCCGGATAAGATAAGAAAAGGAAAATAATTTAATAAGAAAGGAATGGCTGTCTTATCGGAGTGAAAAAAAAAACTTTCATTTAAAAAAATTTTCATTTCCTGTACAAAGGTTACCCTATATTTGATGGCCTTACATTGCTCGTTCGCAAAGAACAGAAAATTCTGTTTAACTTGTCGCCATACAAGATGAAATTTTGATGCAAGTACAACTCACTTTTGCTATAAAGTCTAAACTAGATCTTGATACACCGACACATAAAAAAAACCTACGAGAACACATGTTCTGTGATACTTCATTACAAAAGTAGAGATTATTTATTTTCATAACCTATTTGAATTAAGTTTGATTTAAATTGTTGAACATTATGTGACCCAGTGCTGCCTTTGGTATCCTAATAAATGTCTCATAATATCTAAATAAAATAAATTGAGATGGACTCATTCTTGAATTTGGTATACATATAGCTAAAAAACTAATTGTTGACACAGAGGTTATATCCATCTTTTATGCAAGATTAATTCCAACTGTTAAATGCTCCTTTTTTTTTTTCAAAGACATTAGAACAAAGTGGGACATTAAAATATTTTCCAGAACTTTCATCATCAGTCCTTACTTAAATCAGCTTATCAGTGGTTGATCAGGTTACACTTTGAGGTATACTTTCCCTCTCCTGAAGGATTTAAATGATCGGGATATTTTCCATGTTCTTGATGGATTTGCTCCCCACAACTGGAGAGATTCCAAACTCGCTCACCACTTTGTAAAGTGATTACACAATGAATCCAAGGATCTGAGCTAAAGACAGGCTGTTTGAGGTTTGGTTCCTTTTCTGCACCCTGTATAGTATCACTGACCAGCGTAGCTGACATTAGGCCATGAAAAGAATATATTATTTTATGTCTATGGTCAAAACTCTCACACGCTCAAGCTCACTTCCAGCTCTACTCTGCTCCCACTTCCTGATTCCATACCGACTAGTACTAGTACCGGACTAGTGAATCTGTAGGGTTGCATCACTTCCTCTTTTAAATACTATCTTTAAAAGAGTATAATACTTCAAGTACTTTCACAATTTTATGTATTTATAACATATTTACGACCACATTTTTAACACGGTTCAAATGACTTTATGCGAACTTAACTCAATACAAAATAAAAAAGATTAAGATAAGCTTATATTGTTTCTTAAAGAGCACCTTTAGACAGAGTTATCATTAAAAAGAATAGATAAACAAGCAAAAAATGTTATTCACTACTATAATGTAAGAAATGCCATATTCAGCCGTTGAAATAGTCGAATATTAGAGCAATTGAAGATGCTGAATTGTCCCGAGGAATGAATGTGAACGTGTGTACATATATGCGACTTAGTTTCCATCCCCCAATGACCCTACCAGTAATAAACAAAATGGACAATGGTTATTCAGCAGTGTGGACAATTTAAAATGGGTTAGTTGCTTTATAAAATCGACCATGTCCGAGCTTATTAGTTCAAGTGCTGAAAACTCAAGGTTAAAATAAAATAAAAAAACATCAATATTTTTTTTTAGCTAAGTGTGACCGGCTAATTAAAATTTGATAAAAGCTAATGGCCAAAGGCTGAAAGCTGTCAACTCCAATGTTCTTTAAGTTTCTTGTGTTTTGAGGAAAAATGCAGAAAAGCTTGAGCGTCTTAACAGGAACATTATACTAAGTGACACAGAATATAACACTGTAGCTTGTGTAAAAAATGCTATACTTATCAACCAGTTTGAGATTAGAATAGACAGAATTTTTTATATTAAGAGGTATAGGTCTCATATTAACTTTACTTTGTATTTCTATCTCTTTAAACCAAAAAAAAAAAAGGTATTCTATATTGTAGATAAATCTTCCTGGTAAAAATGAGACACAATCAAATGCAATGTCTGCACAGATTGAGAGTTTATGGTTAAAGTCCTATTAGATGCCTCTCAGTCCTTTCCATAACCAGATGGTTAAGATAATAAAATGAAAACCAACAACCATTACTTTTCCCAGGGAAAAGGCAAAAACATTTCCAGAAAATGCTGCGATTCTTTGAAATGCAAGTGGGGATAAATAATCTGTTTTTGTCTTTAAGGGTGGAGACCGGAGAGGTGCTGAATTACTTCAGATCTGTTGTACGTGTCATACATATTATATTTGTGTCTGAAAGAGACCGAAAATGACATCACATTGTAATCCTGGGTGCTCACCAGTGATTGCTCATCAGTTTTTTGCAGTGACTACATTTGGATGAAATTCTTTGCTGTTACACTTTTGATCTAATTAATGGAAATATTCCCAGTGTGTGTGTCTGTCCTATATATCCTTCACAGTGGAGCAATCGGCCAACTCTGAGCCCGCTGAGTCAATGTTGAGCCGTGTCCCGTTTGTGTTTAAACATTTAGAACCCCTTTACCCCAGTAGGCCCTTGTGTTTTGCTGACAGGAACAGTCCTCGACTCGGTCTGATCATTTTGTGCTTCACACACACACACACACACACACACACACACACACACGAGGGTGGGACATTTCGGGAACAGTTGTTCTGTTCCTCTTGTCAATGACCCATGGCTGGTGGCATAAGGGAACTCAATTTAGGTCAAGAGACTTTCAGAAGGACTTGATTCACAGCTTTTTGTGGGTGGTCCCCCTACCTATAATGAGAGAAAAATAGACACTTTTCAAGGTATAAGGGTACAGATGTACGGAGCCCCTAGGGGACATGGGGAATTTTTTTTTTTCTTTTGCGTTACCTCGCAATATTTTTGCGAGGTAACGCAAAAGTTTGAGGCAGCGTCCCGGAACCAGACGACAATGGAGCAGACAGTACACTCGTACTGTCTGCTAAATGTTAGTTACGTAAGCTTTTTATGCTTATTTTTACCTGTACAGCACTTTGGCAACTTCGGTTATTTTAAATGTGCTCTATAAATAAAATTTGACTTGACTTGACTTGACTTAAAACATATACAACAGAGCATGGATGCAAAAAAAAAATGTATATGTGCTTTATATAACTTCATAGTCTGAGGTTTTAGAAAGCACATCCACCCAACGCAGTCAGTATGCAGAATAGCAGACAGTACACTCGTACAGTACACTCAAACTTTTGCGAGGGAACGCAAAAATATTGCGAGGTAACGCAAAAGGTTTTGCGAGGGAACGCAAAAATATTGAGAGGTAACGCAAAAGTATTGCGAGGGAACGCAAAAGAAAAAAAATCCCCCATGTCCCCTAGGGGGCTCCGTACAGATGGACATTTTTATATTGTAACCACATTTCTTTTTACTGTTGCATTGAGGTTAGTTAAAAAAAAAATGTGTTGCTCTTCTTGATAACTTCTTAAACAGGTCTTAATTTGGATTTGTCTAGGCTTTTTCTTTTTTTCCATTGTCACCTGTTTCTGGTTACAGGTGACAATGGAAAACAGGAAATGATCTTCCACAGACCTCCTCTCCCCTGGAATTTCTATTTCTTCTTCTTCTTTTTACCATACTGTCTATCTGCATGAGCATGTCTTTGTTGGGGAAACAAGGCATGCTTGTCCTGTTAGAATCGTGCTTATTTTTGATTGTTCTGCCCGGCAACAAGTCATAGAATATTGGAGGAGGTAATTGCATTGTTATTGTGCCATGTCCTTACCAGTCAACAACAGTCAAATTATTCAGGACATCAAGACATTTTATATGTCCACATTTCTCAGATGTGATTGTATTTATTTTTTTTAGCTGAGTTGGGTCTGTGGGTTTGAATAATGCCCCCTTTACCACTGCGACCTCGAGGCCCAAATGTGCTCATTCAGTGAAAAACAAGAAGTGCTCTCATGAGCTCATCCCCAAACCAGTTGCTACTGGTTCAAGCCACGGGTTCATTACCACACCAAAGACACAAAGGAAGGGGAGATTGAGGAAAGAAAGAAAAAAGAGACATAAGAAAATGGAGGCTCTGGGAGAAACGTAATCATAGGAGACAGAGACAAAGAGAGATTATTGTGAAAAGGACGAGTGACAGAGGACCTGTAGAAACAGAGAAGCTGGTTAAAGTACTTACAATTGGAGAAAGTCAGGTTATGTTAAATGCTTAAAGATTATAGAACTGAATACTTTTCTTATTGTAAGCTTTTAAATGTTACATTGTCAGTATGAATGGGAGCTCATCAAGTAGCGCAACTGAGATTAAAAATTGGATGAATCAAAAACTTTATAAGAATAAAAAGTTGATAAAGAATTTCATCAATGATCTGAAGGGCTTGATTTTTCTGTTTCGCCTTCCTGGGCCTATTTTCCTTTCATTTTTCTGTTTGTTTAACTGGTGATTTCAGACTGGCTGGAATGTGATGATATGCTCAGTCTCTTCTTACTGGAATTCACGATTGACTCCATCCCATTTTAGAAGCTGAATCACAAAAAGAGGGTATATCCAGTAGATGTATGGAAGTTGAGACATTTTAAATGAAAGGTCGGATGGAGTTAGGGACATTTTAGAACCAAATTTCCACTTTAAAGGATTCAACTTAAAATCAGAGGAATTGGTGTTTAGTGTCAACTCCACAGAACGCAACTGTGTAAATGTTTCAGTGTCAAACAAGTCATATTAAATGATAACACAATAAAAATGAGCCTTTGACCAAAAATAATTACTAAACAAGCGTAGCAAATATTGAACACACATACTAGGATCCATACATCACACACAAAAGCAACACTATCTTTATTGGGGGGCAGAAATAATCCAACCTCTTGCGTTACATTTTATGTTCATTTCAAATGAGTCTTGTTATGGAAAAAGTTCTTTGAAAGAGTGAGGCAAAGTTTCCTAATATTTAGAGAAGATCGATCTTGTCCAATAAAGAGATTTATTCGAAGGCAAGAGCGTTCGAAGACGCAAGTCACAGAGAAAAACCCAAGTGAGTGCGCACCGATGGAAAGGCACGTCCCCTTTTATAACATAGTATGGATAAAAGAATAGAAAAATAAGTAATTGTGTTTCTTATCAGCAACAAACAAAGAGATTCTGATGTACATTCAGTCCTCAGGAAGTCCCATGGAGAATCTTCACAGGGACAGTGCCAATCATATTCTCAGGAGACAGGAAGGGGCCCCCATGTGGATTGGTCAAAAGGAAAACCTTTTCAGGTGTGAGGATAGCACAAAAAGGGCAAGTAGTACAATTTCAATGATGAACAGGAATGGGAGATTCATCTTTGATGGGATTAAGGAAATTGTTGCATTTCCTAGTGGTGCTAAAAACCAGTCTCCAGACGTGTGAGACGACTCTCCCTAAAGCAATCAACAAACGGTAGCTTTAACAAAGGAACAAAAGAAAATTCTCCACGACAGTCTTTATCATCACGTTTAACAAGTTTTTTTTTTTCTGCTCACATTTTCAGTTCGACATCAACCAGCTGCTGACCTCAGTGAATGTAAGCCATAGCCTCAGCCCCGTCCACAGGCCGCTGGAGTCCCCCATTAGCACGGGCAGCAGCGGGAGCGTGGGCCGGGCCTCCAGCGGGGGGGTGGAGCAGTCCCCCATGGACCGCACCAAAGGCTTCTTTCCCGATGAATCCGAGCCCCTCCTCCGCTGTGACTCCACCTCCAGCAAGGACTCCGCCCTCAGCAGAAACGGCTCCTTCATTACCAAAGGTACCTCGGAACAAGTCAACTTTTGGCTAGTGATGGCGAGATGAAGCTTCATAAAGCTTTGAAGCGTTCCATCCAATTGGTTCACTCGTGTGTTGGAGCTTCATGGTGCTTCATTTGCTCTGTTCTGCCCCCTGGTGGACAATAAATGTAAACCGTACAGCGTGGTTATAACGAGACTCTGGCTTTGGTGTCTGAAGCATTGAGTGAATTAATCAATGATGTTTGTGATGCTGCCATCCAGGTTGACCCCGCCCCTCCCCATTGGCTCCAGTACCCCCCCCCCACCCCCCCCCATTAGGGAGCGGCGGTTAGCATAATGGACGGATGGATGTTTGTGATGCTTATACATGAATTATAAACTTTTAGATGATGTCTGTCTTTATGATACAATGACAGGGAAGCGTGAATAGATCGCTCACAAACTCGTAATTAAGTCCCAAGTCCACAAAATGTGAGGGGGGGATTCATTGCGTTTAGCTGGCCCTTATTTTTCGAATAGACCGCCAAACCGCGAACCACTTCCTGAATCAGTCACGTGGTACGGCCGGTTCGCGAGGCTTCAAACGTCACCGCACACGTCATCGACACAAGCTTCGATACGCGCTTCACTGAAATCATCCTGGATTTCTCGACACGCGCTTCGAAGCCTCCATACGAAGGGACACATCACTAACTTTTGGCGTTCTTTCGTTCCATTAGTACCTTCTCAGCCCTTCCGGCCAGGCCGGAAACGGCTCTACGCGGTTTAGGTGGCTATGGCTTTCCATTACCAAATTACGGCTGAGCAGAAAAACGTTAGCGTGACGTTATTCATACGCGACACAACGATAAGACAACAATAAACGACACCGCAGCAAAAATTAAACCGCAGTGTTGGTTTGTGCAAAATGCATTTACAATGAAATAATAAAACAGCACGGTCGTTTTTGCCATTTATTTTTTTATTTTTATTTGGCGGGCTTTGCCTGACGTCTTTACCTTTCTAATCACGTGACTCCGCGGCCAATCAGCGTCCAGCAGTCGCTCTAACTCAGTCTCGATAGAACCCCGGCTCAAAGTTGTACCTGGAAATGCAAAAGTACAGCGTAGAGCTGTCCCACCAGGAGTAGCCATAGACGTGATACTGATCCACAACCACGTGTTCTCTCTCTCTCTCTCTTTTCCAACGCTCAAATTAATTTAAATTAAACTTAGGCCCTGCAACCACTCATGTGTCTTCATGTTCTTTAGCAACATCTTGCAGCCATGATCTTGTTGCGTTAGCCTGTATAGCTTCTCTGTACAGATATATAGCTGAGGTCAATGACACATCAGTATCTGGAGAATCTGGGAGCTCTATTGTAAGATGGTGAGATACATGTAGGTACATCAGAAAATGCCTTGAAGTTTCAAGGGCAAAAAGGTAATCTATGACATGCAACGGCTTACACCACCCTGTGTGGTTAATATTAGGTTAATATCATGTACGTTGACAGATGAAAGGTTTAGGGTTAGGCCTTATTGCATTCAATAGTGAATAGTAAATTGTATAACAAGCAAAGCATGCAAATGGGGTGTGTGCACTCTTACCAGGCTGAAAAAACCCTAACACAGTACAGAAATCAGCATATCAAGAATAGCACAGTTTCTTTTGATCATGTGCAAAATGATTAAACCAGGCTGGTCGGTGAAAAAAGTCCCACCTTTAAAGGACAGAAGAATCTTTTATTTTCGAACAGACTTAATTTCATAATGATTCAATTCACACATAGAAACATCCTCAACTTGTCAAATCTGTGAAGGAGGATATTTCCTGAAAAGTGTCAACTCATGTTTGGCTGTGTTCACAGCTAATGTAGCGTCCCATTAAATGTCTGGGAACTGAGGAAATCAATGGTTCAATTGAATTTTTACAGTTCTAGAATTGGATAATAAGAGTCAATTTGATAGTTAAATGTAAATATCCACCTTATTGCAAATCTTTTCACTTTTCCCCACCTTCCATTGTTTAATATCGCAAGTGTATTTATAAATAAAGAAGCATAAAGTGAAAAGTAATGTTAAATAAATTCTGACATACATGCTATTAACTAACTTTTATCTTTCTCATATGAAGCAAAACCACACATTCCCATCAGCTTTTTCGTTGTGAAGCATTTTTCCATATGGAAGTTCTTCTTGGTCATAGCTTTCTTTTTTTCCCGTTGAAACTTCATTGACATATTTTCTTGTGTACATGTCTTTCACAATGGGACAACTGAGCTCTCAGATTTGATAATGATGTGTCACTGACCTCATGTGGTCATTTTGGACATTGCTGCATGTTTTCAAGTCATCGGGTAAATGTTGCTGTTGCTTCGACCATTTTAATTCATCTTTTTCAGACTCAAGTATTTTGATACAAACTTGAAAGTATACATATTTGAATTGTGATTGATGAAACAATTTATCCTCGACAAGTAGGACCGCTCTAGCAGTAGTTTGTCTTAATAGAGGTTCTTTTGATTCCACTGAACTAGTTCATATTTATATGTAAGAAGCAGTCAGAGCTACCCATCTTGTTAACTGTTAGCCTGTTAACTGGTATCTCTTTAACACAATAACTAAACATAGCTTATTTTAAAGACAACCAAGTGCCATGGATGTCGTCAAACTTTCGCTTTTGTTGCCACCAGTATAGAAGACAAATAGGTGAAAGTCAATCATTTACACAGAAAACAAGCTCTGCTAATGTCGCTCATATATAGCTCAGATTTTTCAATTGTGTCAATTAATACAGCATTTATTTACGGAATGGCTTGGCAAATGATTCACATACATAGAATCTTCTTTTATATGGCAGCATTGTCAACAAAGATATGTGGACTTTATAAGAGAAAATAAGTTGAATGTCATTTTCCACCACCGGAGGGCAGAGGAAACTGTCTATTACTTTCAACATGTTTAGTGTTTGATTAACTTTTTGCTAGCAGCACTGTGATGATACTTTCAACATAAACTTGAATGTTCAAATAAAACCACTAAGGTTTTTACCACGATCGATTGATCTAAAAAAAGAAAAAAAGGCTCAACGGCTCGTGTCAAACCGCTTTCTTTCCTTCTCAATTGTCCTCCAGAGAAGAAAGACACGGTGCTCCGGCAGGTGCGTCTGGACCCGTGCGACCTGCAGCCCATCTTCGACGACATGCTGCACATCCTGAACCCCGAAGAGCTCCACACGCTGGAGGGGATCCCGGCCGCCGAGGACAAGCTGGACCGCCTGTTCGAGATCGCCGGGGTGAAGAGTCAGGAGGCCAGCCAGACGCTGCTGGACTCCGTCTACAGCCACCTTCCTGACCTGTTGTAGTGGAGGGATGCAAAAGAAATCCGCCTGGACGTGAATGAGTAGGAAAAACGATCAGGGTGCGACACACGCGGTCTCGTTGAGATTTAGCTTGTACGGATGTTCGAATTCGAATCATCTTCGCCACCGTATAACAAGCTTACAACCGGTCATTTATTTTGTGTCTATTTCCTCTGACTGGCACTATAATCTGTTTTTCTCTTGTCCTATGTGTACTCCTTCAAAGCATTCTATCCACTGCCATGTCGCATGGTCAGTTCTCAAACTAGCAACGTAAAGTACTGTGACCTTAAGCTTGATGCTTAAAGGCCTCTTAAGTTAGACACGTTTGGTTCAAAGGAGATAATGTAACACATCCACAGAAATAGCACTTTATTTATCTTAAACGGCCAATGCCTTCTCGTTTAAAGGATAATACCGGTGTTTTTTGTTGTTTTGTGCCAATTGCTAAGGCTTCTCTTTCCTTTGAACATGATTTCAGTGTAAAAATGTTTTCTAAAATAAAGCAGTTGATATGAAACGACTGCATGAAAGGAGATTGCAAAAAAAGGCAGCAGTAAATAAGCTAGAACTCTAAACGACACTGGTATTATTCTTTGATTTTTTTTTATTTTTATGGTACCTGTTTACCACATTCTCAGACATGTTTTCCCAGATGTGGGTCAACCCATAAGTCATGTGCCTGAACTTGCTCCTTTTCACTGTTCCACCTTTTTTCCCCCCACGCCCCCCAGTTGCTTCAACCCGAGGCAACTGAGCATCTTGCAACCAGCAGCAGGTAACAGCAACTATTGAAAGACTGACCTGCGGCTATGAAACCGATTCCATGTATCACATTCTGAGATTGGAGTTTGACATGTGGTTTTGCTTTAAACGATCTTATTTTCTAAATAGCTAACTGCCCCCAAACTGCTTCTCACGAAGCTCTTGGACTTCTTGTGGGCAGGATCCAATCAAAGCTGATAAACGCACGTGCACCAATATAGCTCTTTTCGCCTCTACAAATGTAGCATTGATATAGTGTTCTTGATACATTTTGGAGCTACATGTTGGTGAGATGTAGGTGTCTGATTATTCCAGTTCGATAAAAAAAAAAAAAAGTTTAAAAAATAGAATACGATTCTTTTTATTTAGCCATTAACTGCAACATACTTTATGCAGTTGATATTATTTCTGATAATGCTTTTTATTAGACACTCATCCCAAATGCTTTTAACCATCATTTGGTTTTGTTATGGTTATTTCCACATTCTCTTTGATTTACAATAATATTGTTTAATCTGTGTTTTTTGCATTTACATGTTTCTGTCACGGGCATTTACCTGTTATTTACCCCAACTGGGTAACCCTAAACAAGATTACCTAGCTTGGATGTAAAATATGCATACTCCATACTCTACTTGAAGTCTGTCCACTTGTGTGACTTTTATTTAAATGAAAAGTTCATTTAGTCCATCACGTTGTTCCAGATCCAGCATTTTTAAGCAGAATTTACATGAAAAGCACCACCAAAAACAAGTACAGGAAAACCACTTACATTTTCCCCTTCGCAGGTTTCTTTCAAAGCTATCCTGGTGCTAGATGCGAACTGTCACCAGTTGGCCTGACATAAGGAAAGAGGGATATATGTAACCCCCCAGAAAATAGACTTTCCATACTTTTTGGAACGGGGTATGTCAGAAGAAAAAGCTTGTGCTGCTATTGGCTGTGGAGTGCTGAGGATGAGGACGGTGATGATGATGATGATGAGGAAGAGGGAACTTGCTCTTCACTGCACTGTGGAGCCCCACAGTGATCTTTTTATTTTCTATGAAAGGATGAGGGCGATAAAAATGTATTGCACATGTTGCTTGAGTGGATGATCTAGTTTAATCTAGTTTTCTCACATGTAACCAGTATGTTTACTATGTAACCTCCTAAAAATCAACAAATTAAAGCTCAAAATATTTGTTATAACTTTGCGTGCAGTTGTTTTATTCATTAACATCATTTGATTGATATGAAATGTATTTCAAGTTTATGGGAAAAGGATGAGAATTCATACATTTTCTATACTTGGGACAATTCGATCTTGGACCAAACCACTGGGTTTGTACCTTTGGACATTGATTTTTTTCCTTTTTATCTCCCTAATCCTAACTGCTTGCATTTTAAAATCTTTACCAGGGCATTGATTTGAATTAACCCTGTAATGCCAAATGTATCATATTTGATACACACGGTTTCTGAAATGTTTTGCGTCTGACACCTTTTTCATAATTTAATGGTAAAAACTTTACTTAAAATCCTATTGTACACAATCGGATACACCTGATAACAGGGGGCAGAAGACTACACAAAAAATAATCTTGACTTATCACATATTAATAAATGATTAATATTAAAAATGTATTTTATTTTTATTTTTTATTTTACATATTTTGATAAAAGGCCAAATAAAGACTTAAAACAAAAAAAAAAGTTATTTTCTATTTTGTTTTATTCTTGGATCAGGCTTTAAAGGGTTAAGAATGATACACAGAGGTTTATCAATTGCTGATCGACCACTTCATGTTTAATTAGGCTGTGGATAAACGGGCGTTTGATTTTCCTCAGAAGGAATCACTCCTCAGATGGCATTCCCTAACCTCACAACCAGGAAACGGTTTGATAAACTTTTTTCAGCCGTTTTATGATTAACTTTTAAACGCAAACACGAACGCACAAAGAGCAAACAGCGCTCTCCCATGAACACGAGTTTTTTTTTTTTTTGCGAAGATGATCAAGATAGGGGCGATACAGGTAAGTCAAGTTTGTTTACTCAGTGTCTGAGCGCCAAACTAGAGTCACGAGAAGCAAACATCCTCATGCCGAGCATTATTAAGTATAAGAAGTTGTGCTTGGGTAAAGTTCAACAAACAGGAACGTTGCTGCCTTTGATGTGTCACGACTGATGACTTATGTATTTGAAATGGAAATGTCAGCCTGGTTTGTTGCAACTTTGTTTCGTTTTTAGACCGTCACGATGCAATAAAATGAAATCCTATACTTTTTACCTTAGCTGGTGGCTATCCAACGGTAGCATGTCGGTTTAAAAAAAAGCAACACCTCATTAGGATTCAAACAATAACTGAGCACCCTTTGTTATGGCGGTCTCATGTCCAATTCATTTTTGTTACCTTACAAAAGGGACTTTTTTTGTTAATTCTTGGTTTTACTAAATGTTGAAATGCTTTTGATGGCCATTTACTGAATAAATGAGATGATTGTCCACCCTAAATGGGTAAGCCTAAAGAAATTCTGTGGCACTATTGTAAAACGGCCTGCAACAGAAGATATATTTTCTGCCCACAGATAATCTATAACTTATCAAGCTATAAAAACTCCTAAACTAAATGAATAACATCAATATAAGAATTTTAATCTAACTGAATTGATTTAAAAATGACCTGTATTGATATTTTTTACAATTCTGAGTATTCAAAAATCAAATTTTTTTAACCTCTTTTTTTTTTTTTTTTTACCGTAGGGGTAATGTAATCTGTATTCGTTTCGCCAAGCTTTCATACTCATTCACCAATTAAAGCATAACAAAAGAACACGTTTTTTTCTCGTCTCTACACTGTAACTCTGACTTATTGTTGTGAATCCATAGTTTTTTTCTCATTCAGCTACCTTTAGTAAAGAAGGTCAGAGTGGCTCCGGTTACACACCGATGTGGGAGCAGAAAAATCTTTTTACATCAGTGTATTGTTGCATGGGTGTGTCTGTGTGTGTCTGTGTGTGTGTGTGTGTGTGTGTGTGTGTGTGTGTCTGCACATCCTTGACTAATTCCCCGTCACTCACTGACCAAACTGAGAGCCAGTCACAAACGGACTTGCCACTTATGTATGCTTTATAACGTACAGTATTTATCTATCAGCAGCCATGCTAGGGGTCAGTAGATGGAGAGGTGATTTTATTTCTTAAATGTAAAAGTAAAAAAAAAAAAAAAAAAAATAGTAATTTATTTTAATTAAAAAAGAAAAACTGATACCAGAACCTGTCTTTAATCTAAAAAAGCCCATTTCTGAGTAACTTGCTCACCTGACATGAACATTTGTTAGTTAAAGACTGTGCTATAAAACATACCATCATTTAGTTGCTGATTTTAAAAAAAATGTCACATCACTTTTACAAACCACTAATCAAATTGCTCTGCTGACCTAAAAGTCAACATCAGCACCTCGTCTCAATTCTGGCACAAGATGTGGGGGTTGTACCTCAATTGAGGAAATGGGATATAATACAAAGCACTTTATAAAAATACTTTAAGGCAGTTTTTTCTGAGTGCGCATTACTGACATGCGTGGCAAGCTTCAGCACTTTCTGGAATGTAAAAATGCTCATCTGATAAGAAAAAGGCTGTATCATCTACACTGAGGATGGTGTGACTTTCAACATAACAATTCAAAGGAATCCCAACCATCAAAACTTTCAAAGAAAACCTCCAGAGACATTATAGGTTATGAAACATTTGAATGTATAATATTGTCCAATGGCCATACTTTGTTTTGTACTGAGGGTTTGTCTTCATCGATTGTTTCAAAAGGACTTTGGCAGTTATGCTTCCTCTTTTGTTTTTCTCAAACCTGGCTTTATAAAAGAAAAAAGAGATCATGTACACAAGCTCATTTTAAACTGGATAAATCAAGAAGGAAACTCAATATACATTCACAATACACATGGAAACAGTTGACCCAATTCCATGGCTAAATGCACAGGCTAGACAATAAAAAAAACTTAAAATATCTATTGCACGTAAATACAAATGATACTATCATCCGCATTATTTTGTATTTTGTCTGTATAGAAACAGATCTTTTGATGGCACAAATGTTAAGAGTTGTCCACTATCTGTGTGGAAACATGCAAGTGTTGTGGGTCACTTTGTGATGACATCATCTACCTATGAGGACTCACAAGGATACCACAAAATGATGACCCACACAATAATGCACGGTTCAGAGTCTTTTCACTTTCTCACTTTGCTTTCAACAAGAAAGGTTGAGAGTTAAAAATCCATGAATTGTGTCATTTCCCGCTTCGAGATGAAAGAAGACTAAGCTAATATCTATTTTTTTTCACAGTAAAAATAGTTTCAAACAAAAGAAAAGTCAGGAAATATCAGTTCTATTGCGCAAAAAAAAAAAAAAAACTAATTTTCATTATGCAGAAGGTGCATTTCTAAAGCATTTCTTAGTATTGAAATTTGATCCGTACCCACAGCCATTCCATTCCAGGTACATATCTTTTTTTGCCGACAAAGCTTTTCCTTCTGTGTTGTGGTCGAGATGCCACAGACAATTTGCGGTACACAACTTACGGTAAGTGCGCACATATTTGTTGTAGTTCCTTCACGGAAAAAACAATCCGCCTGCACGGCGATAACATTTTTTTGGCCTCATATCTTATTTCCCTTTGGTAAAGGTCTAATCAGACCGGAAAACCATTATATCACAGTATTTTCACAGTAAATAAATAAATGAATAAAGTAATGGGCTGACACATGGTCGTGGTCACCTGGAGTTCCACCCATTCTTCTATATCTAACATTTAAAATGAGCATTTTTTTTACTAAAAAAAAAGAAGAAAAAAAAGAAAATAAAAAAGGGAAAAAAAAGAAAAAAAGGAAAAGAAAAAAAAGGAAAATAAATAAATAAATAAATAAATAAATAAATAAA
>CAJRST010037722.1:0-28783 GCA_907169785.1 Menidia menidia
ACGCTACCATGCTAACGCTACCATGCTAACGCTACCATGCTAACGCTCACGCTACCACACATCATGAGCTAGAGCTAATGACGTCAGAAACTACCCACTCCTGAAACCTCCTGATTTATCTCCTGGATTCAGACTGAGGCAGCCCACAAAAACATGACCGCTGATAGGCCCTCCACAGTCCCAAATGTACACAATCAAATGATTAAAAACTTGGTTTTTCATAATATCTCCCCTTTAAAGATGCTATTTTAGTCAAATGACTTCCTTTATTATCCTTATTATAACATAATAAGTTATATATTATGACAGAAAACAAGTAAATCTCAAGTATGATTTTGATATTCTCACAGAGCTCAGGATCTTTTGCATAATATGCAGAAATATTAAATGCATAATAAATCTTCTATGCTTTTACAGAAAGACACAGATGAAGAAGTGAGAGAGTTCCTGCACAACAATATGCATCTGCAAGGCAAGGTGAGGCAACGGTTTCAGGGATGAGGAAGAAAACCCGGTTTTGAACCCTGAAAAATCCCTTTACCCTGTTTCAACCGAGAGTAGGGCAAATATGGCATTCATGGTCAGAAATCTTCTTTTTGTGAACACTTCCAATCCCGTTTTAAATTCGTTTTGCCCTGGATCTGGTATTTGTAGACATGTTTTATTGTTCAGGACCCATGTTTTATTGTTCAGCATTTATAGTATTTAGGTTATCCCGTTTTTGTAGCATCTTTGCATAAAAAAAAATGAATTTAGCTATTTCAACTGGGAAAGAGAGCAAGTCTTCTAAAGAGCAGTGACATTAAAAACGTTTGCTTTGGGGATGTTGCAGCATACTGGCATTAAAGGTGATGTCTAAAGTATAGATAAAACTAATAATAAGACTCAAACAGGTTTTTTGTAAAATGAAAAGTTACAGTTCCTTGTCTGGTACTAGTTCAGCCTCCAACAAAAAGGACATAAACCAACCCAAAAGCAAAAAGGGGAATTGGTCTATTTTGATATTTTGATATTTGTATTCAGGGTTTTAACCCTTTAAAGCCTGATCCAAGAAAAATAGGAAGAATGTTGGATTGTTTTAGTCTGAAGTCTTTCTTTGGCCCCTCAACAACATATGAAGAAAAAAAACAGAATTTTTTAAAATCAAATTAGCGTACAATAAGTCAAAGATATATTTTAGTGTAGTCTTTTACTGGCTGTTATCAGGTATATCTGAAGCTTTTACCATTGAATGATGCAAAAAGTCTCAGATCCAAAAGACCTCAGAAACCGTATCTATCAAATATGATACATACGGCATTATAGGCTTAAGGGACATTCTGATAATATCTTTATTTGTCCCAAATAGTGGCATAATGAAATCTCTGATAGTGTCGTACATCTTAAGTGTGTTGATAACTGGTGTGGCTTCAGGTGGAGGACCCGGCTATGCGCTGGCAGATGTCTCTTTATAAGGAGCGCTCTGGGAAGGAGGAGGACGCCGAGGACCCCGAGAAGGTGGTCAAAAGGGTCCAGGAGGTGTCGGCCGTCCTGTACCACATCGAGGTGGTGAGTACCGACCCCGGTTCTGGAGCCCAGAAAGAGCCGCGAGCCTTTTTTCCGGAGAGTGCTCCGCTCACCTGTGGGCTTTCCCCCCTCAGACCGAGCACCCCTTCAAGTCCAAGAAGATGGTTTGGCACAAGCTGCTGTCCAAGCAGCGGCGCCGGGCGGTGGTGGCCTGTTTCAGAATGACGCCTCTCTACAACATCCCCGCGTAAGCATTTATTCCTCTCTGACCTGCTTACTTGGCTTACTAAGGAAATGGATATCAGGGTTTGAAATTCGTGGGAATCTGGTGTTAGCTAGCAGGGCTAACAACTCAGAAAAGTTGTTAGCTGACCAAAAGTAGCCCGATTGATTCTGTTCTGTCACGTGGGCTCCAGCAGACTAAATCTGAATATTTCTTTGTAGCCTCGCCTCACATCGCGTCAAATTCGGTGCTATAATATTTTAAAAAACGTTTTCAGTTCTTCTCGCTTGGCGGCGCAACCTCGTCCTGCCTGCAACGATTTCATAAAAATTATGATACACTGTAAGATAACATGGAGGAATGATGGATTTTAAACGAAAACCCTTTATTTAGTTGATTCCCTGTTTATTTTGCATGTATTCGATATAAAAACTTCATTTGCAAACCCGTCCTACCCCACGGAGCTGAGCGCACGACCCAAACTAACCCAATCCAGCCCAAAAGGGACCCAAACTGGCCCAAAAATGACTTAAACTGGTCCAAAACGGACCCAAACTGGTCCAAAACTGACCCAAACTAACCCAAAATGAACACAAACCAGTCCAAAAGGAGGCTAAACTGGTCCAAGAGTGGTCCAAAGCCTACCCAAACTGACCCAAATCAGTCCAAAATAGGCCAAAGATAACATGGCGGGACGATGGATTTGAAACAAAAACGCATTTTTTTGTTGATTCCCTGTTTATTTAGCATGTATTTGATATAAAAACTTGATTTGCCCATGGAGCTGAGCGCTAACAGCTTTTGATTTTCTCACACCGGACAATAAAGGTCATTTCGTACCCTGTATATATGTATATGTATATGTATATGTATATGTATATGTATATGTATATATATATATATATATATATTTTCCCGTTGACATGTAACACACTAACCCCCAGCCCAAAGACATATCTTGATATCTAAGATACAGAAGAAGTTACGGTAACAGCTAGCACACTGCGGCTAAAATGGGATTTGAGCCCTGGACCTTCGTATTAAAACTCTGAAGCTCTACCGGCTGAGCTATCTGGCCTCTGAGCAGAAATGAGCCACAAACAGGCCCCAAACTTCTCAGACTTTTGCTCTCTTACAGGCACAGAGCGACCAACATGTTCCTGGACGCCTACAAGCGCAACTGGCTGGAGACGGAGGGCTACTCGTTTGAGGACAAGATGATCGACGACCTTTCGGTAGGCGCCCGCGAAACCCGTCCCCCGCTAGCCAAACCGCTCGCTAACGCCTCGTCTCCGGTCTTTAGAAAGCCTTGGAGGAAGAGGAGGAGGAGGAAGAGGAGACGGAGACCAAGCCGGACCCCCTTCATCAGCTGATCCTCCACTTCAGCCGCACGGCGCTCACAGAAAAGACGTACGCCGGCCCTCCTCTTTCCCCGGTTTTCCCTCGCTTTGACTCGCAGGTTCTGCTCACGTTGCTTCTCCCCCCCACAGCAAACTGGACGTGGACCATCTTTACATGTCGTACGCTGATATTATGGCTAAGGTAGGTCCACCCCTCTGGTCCTATTCTCTGTTTTACGGGGGGAAAAGTGCAGCTTCTCAGAGCTGGGAGTTTGCACCTTGACCCTGTTAGCCCGATTCTTTAGCTGGAAACCTGAGAATAAACCAGAGTAGATCAAAAGTATAAAAAATAACATTTATTAGGTTACAGTTAAGTATGTGTGTTTGTGTGGACCTAAATGTGGATCTAATGCAATCAGAGAAAGAAAAAGAGAATCTGTGGACACAACCAGAGACTTTAACACAAAATATAGTTATACAAATGAAAATAAAATAAACAACACAAACTATAGTTCTATAAGGAAATAAAACAATCAGTGATTTGCAAAGATCATGTGATAGCATGCAATGCTAAAGTGAGTAGTTATAGCCAAATTCTAACAGGAGGACTGGACATAACTGAGTCCTATTGGCCAGTTACCTGTGGGCATGAACAGGCCAGGTCCTAATTCATGCAGATGACAGGAATGTGGTAACAAATGGTGTGTTTGTGTATGTTGACCTAAAGGTGGATCTAATGCCTTGAGACAAAAAGAGGAAAATAAAATCTGTGGTTACAGCCAGAGCCTTTAACACAAAAAATAGTTCTATTGGGAAATAAAACAATCAGTAATTTACACAGATCATGTGATAGCCTACAATGCTAAAGCGAGTAATTATAGCCAAATTCTATGTTGAGGAGGGTTTTAGGGTTTCAGGAATGGACTTTGATCTTCGATCTTCTCCCCTCTCCCTGCAGAGTTGCCACATTGGTGAGGAAGACGAAGGGGGAGAGCAGGAGGGGGAGGAGCCATCCTTTGAGGTGCGACAGACAGAGATGGTATGGGGGGACCAGGGGAGGGGACACAGGGGAGTCAGCGGAGAAGCAGCTCCCCCCCGGAGCGGCCACACCGTGACATCACACCCGGCACACCCCCCCCCCACCCAACACACGCCTTCCACAGCATATCCTCTCTGGTCCACTCACGCCGCGTGTCTCCTTCCTGACCTGTGCATGCCTTTGCTGGACTCCATTCGTTCTGAGGCTGCATGACCCGACCCGAGTGCAGAGAGGTGGTGGAGCTAAACACAACCACCAGGCCACAGCGTTAGCTTTAAGCTAGGTCCGTTAGCCCCGGAAACCCCTTTCTTTAGTCGTAGATGGACTTATTGGAAAAAAAAAGAGCATTATTAGCCCTCGTTTGAGCCTGATTTGTGCTCCTAGCTGTGTTAACTATTAACTATTTTGTGCGTTTGCAGTCACTTGTCACCCGGATCTGATCCCGACTCACGCCTGCTGTGCTCACGTTTTCCTTTTGTTGACCGACTCTGATTGATTCCGGCTCACTTGGAGGACTAACCGATTTTTGTTTGTTGTCTTTACTTTGATTTGGACGGCGCTAACAAACCCTCCTCTGTGCTCGCCAGGGACTACAGTAAAAGCCTGCACAGTCCGAGCTCACGCCAGCAAACACTTGAGTCACCACACACACACACACACACACACCCACAAACACACACACACACACACATTCATAACTGAACCTCCCACCGCTCCCACAAAGGCACACAACAATAAGCAGAAGCTCTGTAACCAGAGGAAAATAAATCTGTGCAGCATTTTTTAAAGACAGGCTCACGTGGGAGGGGGGGTGGAGGGGTTTGGGGGGGTGGGGGGGGCAGAGGGAGGGGTGGATGTGGTTCTGTGTGTCTTGGGAGGTGCATGGTGTGCGATGGGTGGGTCAGATCTAACCCCTTTTGTCAACAGGAAGGTGTGTGTCACCCCAGACTTCCCCTGGTTAAATAAATAAAATAAAAGTATGAGATGGAAAACCAGACATGAAGAAGGTTTACTGTCCCTCTCAGGCTAGTTTGGGACCCAGAAAATGACCCAGAATTCTGTCCCAGAGGGTCGGAAATACCTGAAAAGAAGGAGAAAGTAGAGGGAAAAGTAGATGAACGGATAAGAAATGGGATGAGAGTCTTCATTAGCAGGTTTAGAAGCAGGGAAACATCTAAATCCTGGAATAAACCAGACCCTTAAGACCAGATCTGGACACTTTTGAACATCCAAATGTCAAAAAATGTAAGAAATGAGGGTGTGTTTGAGGTGTGGCCCTGATCATGGACCTAAATTACTTATTTTAAGAACGACTCTCATCAATTTTTGCGTCTTAAAATGCTGAAAGGGAGCCAAGACAGAAGCCAGACCCACCCTAAACCGTTCAGTTGGATTTGGAGGTTGCATGCTGTGTTACTCAGACTTGGAGGAGTGTGTGAAGTGTGTGTTGTGTACTGTTGGACAAAGTTTTTGCTGTGTTTCAAGAGTTGGAATAACTAATACACACTGTGTGAGAGAGAGAAAGAATGAATGAATGAATGGAGGCAGTTAAATCCACCTACCGGGAGTCAAAGTAAGTGGGGGAGTTTGGCCTTGAATACGAATATGAGTTCATTTCCTGGTATGATAGAGTCTGCTTCAGTGAGTTTTCATTAACTTTTTAGATTAAGCAAGACAAACAGGAAACTCAGGTTCCAAAGGTCAGAATTAACTTAATCACCGCGGTGTTTCTGATCTCAGATATGTTCAAAAACAGTTCTGATTTAAAGTTAATGGAAAGTGAGTGATAGATTAGGTAATTTTATAAGAAGAAAATATGCAAATTCTGTCTAAAACCTACAGGACAGGAAAGCAAAGACAAAGGAAAATAAGTAAATAAGTGGATAAATATTAATTAATGACGCTGTGAGATACAGGTTAAAAAAAACGGTGGAAATTGGACATTAACATAAATAAAAACACAATTTAAAACTAAATCAAACTGATTTCAACCTTGATTTCAACTTCTATTTTTATTTAAAAAAATTTTAACCGAGTTTTTTATTTAATCAGAATCAGCATCAGAATCAGAAATACTTTAATAATCCAAGAAGGAAATTATTTTTGTTACTAGCTCCATAAATAAAACGACAGCATATACATATATACATGTCTATATTTATATATATATATATATATATATATACAAAATTCCAAGTTTTTTTATTTAAACTTAAATTTTAAACCAGCCTGAAACCTTTTAATGATGAGCTCCGAAACCAGCAGCTCCAGTGTGGGCTTAGTATCGAGTTGTGGGCGGAGCCCCTTGTTGTGGGCGGAGCCCCTTGTTGTGGGCGGAGCCCCGCGTTGTGGGTGGCGGTCTGAGTGTGTGTGTGTGCCTGTGGGGGGCCGTGCAGGTCCTCCCTGCGGGCTTTCAGCCGGCTCCGTTGGCTCTGCTCCGCAGGAGAAGGAGATGGAGAAGCAGAGGCTGCTGTACCAGCAGTCCCGCCTGCACAACCGCGGGGCGGCCGAGATGGTGCTGCAGATGATCAGCGCCTGCAAAGGTACCACCCCCCCCACAAACCCCAAACCCACCCCCAACCCCCAACCCCATCTGCCCTCACACTGTCTTCCCTACCCCCAACCCCCAAAACCCCATCTGGCCTCCCACTGCTGATCCCTGTCTGTCTTCACGAAACTCTTGAAGACCCACCTGGGAATTGCTGGGTTTCTGCAATTAACTCATTGGCTGCCAAAGAGGTCTATAGACGTCAATTCAATTACAACCGTTGACTACCAAAGACGTCTGTAGACGTCTTTTATGTTTTTCAACACGAGTGGCTTGGGGGACGATCTGCTAAAGCTTGTCCGTAAATATCAGGCTTCTAGACAGAGTATGTAGTAACAAATTGACCCTCTAGGGGGCAGTGCCACTTTTGATGGGAGATGAGCATAGACTGTAGGCAAATAAGAAAAAGCTAACGGTTCGCTATGAGAGAACATGTCGCCGGTGAGACGCAAGTTGAGGAAGAACGGAATAAGGTAGAAACAATTATTTTTTCCTGATGAAAGAAGAGAGTCTACTCTTTCTTTTGGTGTGTTCGGTGTTTACATAGTCATAGCACAAACTATTCTGTGGCTCTTGAAAAATCAGTCAAAATGCTCAAAAAACTCTGGCAGTCAATGAGTTAACTTCAGAGTAGGATCTGACCTGCTCTGTTTGGAAAGCGCTTTGAGATATCTGTTCTTGTGATGGGGCGCTATATAAATAAAATTGAATTGAATTTAATTGAACCTCTTCAAAGAGCATCTCCTATCCTAACCCTAACCCGTACCTGTATCCCCCCACATCTCCTTCTGTAGTCCCTCTACCTCTATCTCTATCTCACCACTGACTCTGATCAGTGTTTCTCCTCTGTATAGCTTATTGTCATAGTGATGATAAATGTAATATTGTGTCTACTCTGTAAGTCGCTTTGGATAAAAGCGTCTGCTAAATGCAGAAACATAAACAGAAACATGTAGTCAGAGGAGCCAGCACCTCGTTGTCTGGCTTCTCCTTAGCGAAGCAGATAAAGAGGAGTGAGGTCATCTCACCAAAAATTCCTCATGGGCCCCATTTGTAAACCCGACCGGAGGGGATGGACCTAAATCAGTGTTTTTACTAGTGTGCCGTGAGTGATTGTCAGGTGTGCCGTAGAAAATCATCCTATTTCACCTAATTGGTCTAAAAAGATATTTTGATAAGGAATTAATTATCTGCAAATAATATGCCATTTTTGAGTGTCTGTGCTGAACTAGTGACTGGTGGAGTAATCATGTAATAATTCCTTATGACTAGATTTTGTGTATAATTTTGTATATTGAGGTGGACATGTTAAGTGCAATTTGAAAGAAAAAATATAAAATATGATAAAAATACATTTTTGTGTTTATTTGATTCCTATTCATGACACTTAATGTAAGATAAGAATAAAATAAGAATAACTATAGTGTCACTATAGGCGGCTACAGATTTGTTTGACATTTTTGGTTGGTGGTATGTGCCTCTGGAATTTTTCTATGAAAAAATGTACCTTGGCTCAAAAAAGGTTGAAAAACACTGACCTAAATGATGCTAAATGTAAAGTTCTGCTTGTTTCAGGCGAGCCAGGAGTCATGGTTTCTTCCACGCTCAAACTGGGAATCTCCATCCTCAACGGAGGCAACAGCGATGTGCAGCAGGTACGGGAGGCCGGAAAAGGCTGGGAAAACTCAGCCACGACAAAATGAAGGAGGCTTTTTAGACTTAGACTTGTACTTTATTGATCCCTAGGGAAGACTACCTCAGGACATTAAAGTTACCAGCAGCTTACAGGGCAAAAAAGTGGCACACAGAGAGCAAAATGCAAAAAAACAAACAAAAAATACAGATTAAGTACAGGTAGGTACACACTAATAATAAATACAAAGAAAAAAATAAAAAACCCTAAATTGATAAAAAATAATCAAAGAATAAGAATAAAAATACAACGTGAAAATAAAGACCCCTAAATTAAGCAAAAATAAGCAAAGAATAAGAATATAAATACAAAGTAAAAAATAAAAGCCCTTAAATTAAGCAAAAAAAAGCAAAGAATAAGAATAAAAATACAACGTGAAAATAAAGACCCCTAAAAAAAATCTAGGAGTTTGGTGGATAGATTGACCATTGATATGTGGTTTGGCCTGATAAATATGGAGTTCACGTTTTACAGAAAAATACAAGATACAAGCCCTCTGGCTGTCAGTAAAACTTCCATCAGCATTTCACGCATCGAGCAGTTTGAATTACCCAATTTTATCTAGAAAAGTCGGTCAGAATCTGGAAAAATGAACAATTTGTACAGTTCTGAGGAGTTTTTTAGGCCCAGCTCTTCTTCTTCTGTCCTCCACTGGTCCAGTTTCCTCAGATGTTTTAAGGACTCTGCTCACCAGCTCAGATCTTTACAGTTTCCAGCCAGCAGCTCTTTGGGAATTCTCAGAAATCCTCTTTCCTGTCTGTCAGACTGGCTTTTCTTTGGCATTTTTCGCCATCAGCTAAAGACACGGAAAAAATTCTGTGTTTTTGTGACGGGCTTCTCCTAACAAAGAGCCTAAAGATCCCCTTTAAAATACTTTTTCTGCTGAGCTGGACACAATGCTGGCTCAGCCCTTGAGTTACGGGCTTTTTTTTTTCCTGCCTGAATGCTTCATAAATCATTATGCGGGACTCCAACAAAGAAAGGAAATTTATCATTAAAATGGTAAATGAGGGAAAAAGCAGCCAGGGTCCCACAAAAATAAAAGAAAGATCCTCGGAAAAGCCGGTTAGACGCTTGTTTTCTGGGGTTTTATTTGTCTGACTCTTTCTCTTTTGTGCGTGTGCAGAAAATGTTGGACTACCTGAAGGATAAGAAGGACGTGGGCTTCTTCCTGAGCGTTCAGGCTCTGATGCAGACCTGCAGGTGGGGGATTTTTCTGACCCTCTCCTGCCGGGGAAACTGGTCTTTGTGAGACTGATTTCTGTTTGAAAACACTTCCTGTCTGCAGCGTTTTGGACTTGAATGCATTTGAGAGACAGAACAAGGCAGAAGGACTTGGGATGGTTTCAGAGGAGGGCGGCAGTGAGTATGCTGCGCACACACACACACACACACACACACACACACACACACACACACACACACACACACACACACACACATATGCCTGGTTCACACAGGATCTTGTGAGTGAATTCCTGGTTCCAGAGACTGGATCCCATGTGGATGCCTGGTTCTACGCACTAGAACCTGTGTGTGGATGCTTGGTTCCACAAATTGGATCCTGTGTGGATGCATGGTTCCATACTGGATCCCGTGTGGGTGCCTGGTTCCACAAACTTGATCCTGTGTGGATGCCTGGTTCCACACTAGATCCTGTGTGGATGCCTGGTTCCACACACTGGATCCTGTGTGGATGCCTGGTTCCACACTGGATCCTGTGTGGACGCCTGGTTCCACAGTAGATCCTGTGTGTGGATGTCTGGTTCCACACACTAGATCCTTTGCAAATGCCTGGTTCCACACTGGATCTTGTGTGGATTCCTGGTTCCACACTAGATCCTGTGTGGATGCCTGGTTCCAGACTGGATCCAGTGTGTGGATGTCTGGTTCCACACTGGATCCTTTCTGGATGCTTGGTTCCACTCTAGATCCAGTGTGGATTCCTGGTTCAACACTGGATCCTTTCTGAATGCTTGGTTCCACACTGGATCCTGTGTGGATGCCTGTTTCTACACACTGGATGCTTTGCAAATGCCTGGTTCCACACTGGATCTTGTGTGGATCCCTGGTTCCACACACTACATCCTTTGAAAATGCTTGGTTCTACACACTGGATCCTGTGTGGATGCCTGGTTCTACACTAGATCCCATGTAGATGTCTGGTTCCACACACTGGATCCTGTGTTGATCCCTGGTTCCACAAACTGGATCCTATGTGGATTCCTGGTTAACACTAGATCCCGTGTGGATTCCTGGTTCCACACTGGATCCTGTGTGGATGCCTGGTTCCATACTGGATCCCGTGTGTGGATCCCTGGTTCCACCCACTGGATCACCGCCCACTGAGGGTCAGGAGATGTCTGGACTCACTGCGTGTCTCTTTGTCTCTCTCCCCCCGACGCCTTGTTCACTTTTCCCCCCATTCGCCCTTTTTTTGTCCGTCCTACTCGTCCAATCGCTGCTCTCGCGGTTCTCAGATATGAAGCTAGAACGCGGTAAATGAAGATTTGCTGTGAAACACTTTCCTCCCTCTCTCACCCTTTCCTGTCCTCTCACCCCCTCCTCTCTCTCTCTCTCTCTCTCTCTCTCTCTCTGGCTCCTAATCACCCGACTAGTCTTTTCCTTGCTGTGAACTTACTAGGCATTTCATTTCACACTCAAGTTCTCGGCTAAAGGAAGCTTTGCGGTCGCCTCTTTAACGGAGGAAACCTGAGAGTAAACCAGAGTGGATCAAAAGTAAAAAAAAAACATTTATTGGGTCACAGTTAAGTGTATCAGCTGGGCTCTGACAGACTAAAACCTCTCTCTGGGTCTCAGTGGGCAAAGAGCCCTGAGATCTGGGTGATGGGCATTATCTCCTGGGCTCCATCCGCCTCCTCAAAGGAGGACTGGACACAACCAAGTCCTATTGGCCAGTTACCTCTGGGCAGGAACAGGCCAGGTCCTAATTCATGCAGATGACAGGAATGCGCTAACAAATGGTGTGTATTTGTGTTGACCTAAAGGTGGATCTAATGCAACAGAGAAAATAAAAAGAGAGAGGAGAGTCTATGGTTACAGACGGAGAATTTAAGACAAAAATATAGTTTTATAAGGAAATAAAACAATTAGTAATTTACATAAATTATTTGATAGCATACAATGTTAAAGTGAGTAGTTATAGCCAAATTCTAACAAGGCGACCGCAGCGCTCCGCTTTCATCCTTGAGTGTTTCTTTCAAATCTTTTGGATCACAGATCTACTGTAACTCCTTGGAGCCCGGTAGCTTTAGCTTTCCCCTCCAGCTCTTTGTGGTCACAGAGAGAAGGTCCATCCTCACAGCCAGATTTCTGTGGAACATCAGATCGGGAAAAGTCACAAGTCCGTCTGGCTGCAGACTGCAGGAAGCCAAGGATGGCTACCAACTCCATCCACATCCAAGTCGGCCATTTTATTAGGTCACCAATAGGAAGATCCCAGGCAAGAAAATCCTAATTGCTTCATGCCAATACAGACATTCATTTTAAAATAGTGAAATGAATCTTGCCAACACTGAATTAAACTCTATCCATAATATTATGTTAAAATAGTGGATGTTAAATAGGTTTGTACAATAAGTCCAAACAAGTTTAACCCAAAAAATATTTCTTTCTCACAATTATGAAGGGTGGAGGGTTAGGGTTAGGGTTGGGTTAGGACATCGTTTATCTTCTGATTTTGTGTAAACAGTAAAGTTTTGTTTCCACCTCAGAAAGCTGCTAGTCACATGACCTAATCAAAATGGCCGACTTGGATGTGGGAGGAGTTGGATATCCAGCCGAGGCTCCTACAGGCTGCAGCCAGAGGCTGCTCGACAGTTCCGATAGGATGAAAAATGCAGATCCTGGGTTCATGCTGTTTCCAGAGAGATATGACTTTGTTATCTATAAAGTTATCTGATGATGAAAAGCAGCAAAAGGCTCCAGCTTTGGTCTTTTAAAGATTCCCGTCATTTACAAATATGCAGCAAATTTGTGTCTGTCCGTCCTTTGCACCCCGCTTTCTTTTTAATATCCCCATCAAAGTATCAAAGCAGCTCACAGCTGCTGGTTCCTGTCCTGTGGTCCCTGTTTGTCTCCAGGATCGAGGTTTTAGGAAATCCCAAACGCTTGTTGTTTTGTTTTGTCTGACTTTGTACACAGAAACGGATTGGTCTGAGCATGCTAATGCATTGTTGTGAGAGACAGTGCTCTAAAAGCATGCTAATGAATTAGGTCAAAATATTGAAATCAGCCAAAGTGAGATGCTCCAAACAAAACAACAACTGATTTTGGTGTTAAAAAGTGAGTTTTTTACCACTGATTTCCACCCTGATGGATAACAGGGGATAGCTCACTGTGCATTTCACAGACTCAACATGATAAAGATGTGTTTGTTGGTTAGTCTGTTAGAGTTCTGCTTCCCCAAACGTCCAAAACCGAGCGAGTTTTGCAGAGTTTTGCAGAGTTTTGCAGAGTTGTGCAGAGTTGTGCAGCATTTTGCAGCGTTTTGCAGCGTTTTGCAGCGTTTCGCAGAGTTGGGCAGAGTTGTGTAGAGTTGTGCGGAGTTTTGCAGCATTTTGCAGCGTTTTGCAGCGTTTTGCAGAGTTGGGCAGAGTGCAGTAGATCTGTCCTGCATGGTGGTGTGGTGTGTAGACGTTTGAGTCTTTGTCTGTGTTGGTTTTTCCTGTTTCCTGTCCTCCTTTATGTGTTCATGTCCGTGTGATGTTACTGTCGTTTGCTTTGCTGTTCCTGTGAGTTCTGTTAAATGTAAAATGTGTTTTCCCTGTAAAACGATTAAACCGAGTGTTAGTTTTTGGAGAAGGAGCGGGAGAAGAGAAAAGGCCTCCAGCAGATAAGCGGATGGGAACTCAGAGGTCTTTGTGGTTTTTTTTAAACTAACAGAAGCTAATGGAAGCAGGCTGGAATGAGCTGACAGTACTTACGCATTTATTTTTTTTATCCATACACACAAAACATTTGTTTTTCTTTTTTTTAACAAGAGGACATAATCATAAATTATCTAGTTTTTGCTCGTTTTTTTTTTATCTAAAGGTTAAACCTCAGAAGAGCAACTGCACATGATGTCTTACAATCTGTTATTGACCTAAAATAAATAAAGTAAATATCGGTTTTTGCTGCCTAGATACTGACTGTTTGAAAGAACAGAGTAGAGAAAACGTATTTTTTCTAAAAGATGCTTCAGACTCACACGTGTGCTTCAGCTCTGCCTGCTGCTAAAAGAGTCGATTTATAGCTGATGTTACTAATACATTTCTGGTTGGTGTGATGAGCCTTTAACCAGCTCAGTTACCTCTAAAGGAAAATGGCTCGGTAATCTGAATTCTGCGAAAATGTACAGTAAATGTACACTTTTTTTGTTTTGTTTTAGATTCAACATGTGGAATTATTTAGAAAAGTTTTCTCATCTCTGTCTGATAGTTTCTCTTTCTGATAGGTGAAAGATAAAATCACCCATTTCCTCATTATGAAAAACCCAGTCTTTTTATAGTGGATAAAAAATAATATATATATATATATATATTATTAATTATTTGTATACAGTTTAAAAAGACTGGATTTTATTTATTTGTTTGTATTTATTTATTTATTTAATATATATTTAAAAAAATATATATATTTCATTATTTGTATACAGTTTAAAAAGACTGGATGTTATTTATTTGTTTGTTTGTTTGTATTTATTTATTTTTTAGTATAGATATATATAAAAATATAAAAAATATATATACATACATACATATATGTATAGATATTTATTATTTAATTTAATTTAATTTAATTTAATGTATTAATTTATTTTATCCCAGAGGACAGTTTATAAGCAGAACAGTGCAGGAAAAAATGCCTGTTTTGAACAGATCCAGTGGTTTAACCCTCCGTATCTTAACCTGAGCCCCATAGAGATCTAACCCCCTCCTCACCTCTGCTCACCGCTGTGGACTCCCCTGAAATAACTCTGAGCCCCCCCCCGTGCACTCACCCCCACCCCTCCCCCCCCCCTGCCTTTTTCAGATGAGAAAGTGATGGCGGATGACGAGTTCACCTGTGACCTGTTCCGCTTCCTGCAGCTCCTGTGTGAGGGCCACAACAACGGTGGGTCCCAGAGTCTCCTCTCATCCGTTTGAATTGAATTGAATTGAATTGAATATACTTTATTGATCTCCAGGGAGAAATTGACTTCCAGTACAGCCCGTACCAAGATCAAACAAACAAAAACACATAGACACACCAGTTCGGGAAGACTGAGGGCAGCCACACAGGAGAGCGCACCAATTTTTCTTCAGAACAAAAAGAATACATTGGGAAAGCGGTTGCGGGAAGAGGGGAAAAAAAAAAGCCCAGTGCCACGCCCCCTACAGGGGACGTAACAGTGATATAAAAAAAACACCTCAGTACACTAAAGCACAGATACAGTCAAATCACAACATCAAGGACACATAGGGAGGGAGGGATGGGGGGTTGGAAGGAAGGGGAAAGGTAACAGCGAGGCAGTGAGTTTCCAGTGGTTGTTGTCTTACTGGTTTTGATGGGAGCTCGTGGTGTGTGTGCAGACTTCCAGAACTACCTGCGCACGCAGACGGGCAGCACCACCACCATCAACGTCATCATCTGTACGGTGGACTACCTCCTCCGGCTGCAGGTTGGGGACGTTTTATTTTGAAGCAAAAGTCTGAGTCCATCTGAGGAAGTGAGAAATATAAATGTATTAAAATGGTAAAAAAGGAAAGGGAAAACTTCATGAAGTGAGAGCAGCCAGGATGACCATAAAGGTGGTTCATATGAGGCACCAAACTGCTTTAAAGTAAAACAAATCATGTAAAACATGGATCTTAATTGTATAATTCAGAAAAAACAACACAGGGCGGTTGTGGAAATTTTATTTTGAAGTAAAAGTCTGAGTCCATCTGAGGAAGTGAGAAATAGAAATGTATTAAAAGGAGAAAAAGGGAAAACTTAATGTAGTGAAAGCAGCCAGTATGACCATACAACCATACAACTACCAAGCTGCCCTAAAGTAAAACAAATCATGTAAAACATGGATCTTTCAGAAAAAAACAACACAATTGATGTGTTTTCTAATTGGAAATTTGTCTCCACTATTAAGTTATAGTTAATGTAATAAGAGTTGCTTGTTCCATATTCAATGTTAAAGCAGAATTATTTTTGTTCCATATTAAAAGGTTCATTTGGTCAATCTTTGTTCAGGTTTTAAATTTAGGCCCACTGTGTTTTTGAGTTTGACACCCCTGCCATAAATAGTTTGAGAGAAATCCTTTCCTAGAGGCATTATAATTATAGGATTTGTAAATGTACATGTACTTATATGTACTCTTGTACTAATATAGAGCTTTTCTAGCCACGTAATTAGTGTAATTAAGCCAAAACATGCTCATCAAAGAGCACATATTGATCCTGTGTGTGTGTAGTTGTTTAAATTGGTTGTCCCCCCCCCCCCCCCCTGTGTGCAGGAGTCCATCAGTGACTTTTACTGGTATTACTCGGGAAAAGACATCATCGATGACCCCGGAAAGAGGAATTTCTCCAAAGCCATGACGGTGGCTAAGCAAGTCTTCAACAGCCTGACTGAGTACATCCAGGTACGAAACAGGACTCCACACGTGTATCTGGGTTAGTCCAGACCAGGACCAAGCCTTAGCCAGTCAAGACCAGGACTATCCCGGGTTAGTCCAGACCAGGACTAACCCTGGGTTGAGGGAAATCCTTTCATAGAGGCATTATAACCCGGGTCAGTCCAGACCAGGATTTAGCCTGAGCCGGTCCAGACCAGGACTAACCCGGGTTAGCCCAGACCAGGACTAACCCGTGTTAGTCCAGACCAGGACTAACCCGGGGTGAGTCCAGACCAGGACTTATCCTGAACCAGTCCAGACCAGGACTAACCCGGGTTATTCGAGACCGGGACTTCGCCTGAGCCAGTCTAGGCCAGGACTAACCTGAGTTAGCCCGGACCAGGACTTATCCTGGACCAGTCCAGACCAGGAGTAACCCCGGTCAGCCCAGACCAGGACTAACCCTGGTTAATAGCCTGAGCCAGTCCAGACCAGGACTAACCCGGGTTAGTCCAGACCAGGATTTAGCCTGAGCCAGTCCAAAATGGGACTAACCCGGGTTAGTCCAGACCAGGACCTAGCCTGAGCCGGTCCAGCCCGGACTCAGACTAACCTGGGTTAGCCCAGTCCAGGACTAACCCTGGTTGATATTCTGAGCCTGTCCAGACCGGGACGAACCCGGTTAGCCCAGACCAGGACTAACCCGGGTTAGCCCAGACCAGGATTTAGCCCAGACCAGGACTAACCTGGATTAGTCCAGATCAGTACTTGGCCTGAGTGTGTGTGCTGGGACCTGCTGTCTTCCAGGGGCCGTGCACGGGGAACCAGCAGTCTCTGGCCCACAGCCGGCTGTGGGACGCCGTGGTGGGCTTCCTGCACGTCTTCGCCCACATGATGATGAAACTGGCTCAGGTGAGAACTCATTAAAAAAGAAAAAAAGATTTTAAATGATTTATTACCTTCCTGTGTGTTTAACAGACTTTATTTTACTTGGAGTTTATCTGTAGAGCACAAGGTGATTCAAAGTTTAATCTCAAAAGACAAAAAAAAAAGGTTTAAACTGAAAATAATTACTGTTAAAATGGAGTTAGAGAGATATTTCCAGCTGTCAGATCACAGCTGGGCAGATGTTTCCAGCCTGGATTTAAACATTCAGAGTTCTGATCCAGGTTTTAGGAGCATGAAACTGAAAGTAGCCTCTCCTTTTTCGGTTCTGGATCTGGGACCCAGCAGGAGACCAGAACCTGGTTCTCAGAGTCCAGCTGGTTTTTATTCCTCATACACGTTCCTAGACAATTTATTTAGTCAAATAAACTCTTTCTTTTTTAATCGAATTATTATTGAATTAAATTCTTACTATCTGACTTATTGTTTGATATGAATCTGTGTTGGACACATTTCAGAATTTTTAGAATTGATTAAAAATGCTGTAAAATGTTAAAGATGAATGTAAATTGATTTTCTAAAAGGCATTTGAAGTTTCCCAGGACTTATTTTTAATAGCCGGTGACCACTTCAAGCCTCTTGAGCTGTTTTCGTGATTTAATAAGATCCAACTGTCCCAGACAGGATTTGCTGGATCAGTTTTATTTGTTTGTCAAAATCTGTCTAGATTTTTGGGATATTATACCATTTAACTGTTGGCCACTTGTATACAGCTCAGTTATAAAAGAAGAAAGAAAAATGCTGCTAATTAAAGCTGGAATTATTCTAAAACCGAAGTAATTTTAGGTGTGAAATGATCTGGATAAATTTGTTACAGTTGTTCAATTTGGGTTATTTTATATTCTGAATAACTTTATTTAGGGTCTTAAGGATTTTTAAAAAAATATCTCATCTGAAAAATAATTTCCCTTTTTAAGTGAGAAATATAATATGTATATAATAATATAATATAATAATCCCCAAAACTGCCAGATGGGAGATTCAGTTGGATCAGGCGAGAAAATTTCAGCTCACATATTAACAAAGAATGAGGAAATATTCGAACCGGCTTAATGGATGAAGGTCTGGTGTAAAACTTCAGGCTTATTCTCAGGCTGAAAGTGAGTGAAATGTTGATGGATAACGTTTTTATTTCATGTGTGACCCTGTTAGATGCACCCCGATCCCGGACAGCGAAATGGCGTAAGACTCCGTGTTTATCTCATTATCAGGCCCCTTCACGCTTTAATGAGGAAGCATTTCACAGCACTCGCTCAAAAAGAGCCTAAAACAACCCGCGTCATTCACATTTCGCCTTTTTTAAATTAATTTAAGAACGCTTTCATTTCTTACAATCAAATACAAGGTTTCTTTAGCTTGTTTTGTTTTTAGTTTGCTCCATAAGTCATTTAATTCATAGATAAATAATAGATAATTTAGTTCAGGCATAACTTGACCGTTAAGTTTTCTTTAGATTTTGGCTTGGTTGCTTTCTAAAAGGTGTTTTTCTGCTTCTAGGGGGGAACAAAAATGTGATTTTAGGATCTTTTATCAACTTGAATCTGAATCTTTGTGCGTTTGACGCTGCTGCTCATTTAGCTGTCCGGTTATCTTTGTTACTGAGGTGTTATAAAAGGTCCACCGAGAGCCCTCAGAAATGTTCAGACCAGTCCCTGCTCCTCCAAAAGGATCGGTCCTCCCTCCTTTTATACCTGCCTCTGTTTCAAATGTCTCTTTTGCTCCCTATCGCATTCAGTGTAATGTCTGTGTTGCTAAAAGTGGATATTTTCTGTCTAAAAATGCAAACGAAGGATCATTTTTGGAGTAGAACTCACTCTGAGGTATCGTATTTTGCCTAAGTCTCGTCAGAAGTGAAATATGGACCTGAGGAGGACCCGTTTGGAGGCTCACTCCTGTGTTTCTGTTCCCTCTGGTTCAGGACTCCAGTCAGATCGGGCTCCTGAAGGAGCTCCTGGACCTTCAGAAGGACATGGTGGTGATGCTGCTGTCCCTGCTTGAAGGTTAGAAGTCGGCGTCCCATCTCTTTATACTTTTTATTTATTTATACTTTTTATTTTATTTTCATTTTTTTATTCATTTGTTTATTAACTCATTGGCTGCCAAAGACGTCTATAGACGTCTTTTATGTTTTTCAACCCGAGTGGCTTGTGGGACGATCTGCTAAAGCTTGTCCGTAAATATCAGGCTTCTAGACAGAGTATGTAGTAACAAATTGACCCTCTAGGTGGCAGTGCCACTTTTGATGGGAGATGAGCATAGACTGTAGGCAAATAAAATAAAAAACGTAATGGTTCGCTATGCGAGAAATGGCGCCGGTGAGATGCAAGTCCAGGAAGAACGGAATAAGGTAGAAACACATTTTCTTTTCCTGATGAAAGAAGAGAGTCTACTCTTTCTTTTGGTGTGTTCGGTGTTTACATAGTCATAGCACAAACTATTCTGTGGCTCTTGAAAAATCAGTCAAAATGCTAAAAAAACTCTGGCAGTATGGGACTCTGTTCTGAAAATGGCTGGCAGTCAATGAGTTAACTTATATTTTGGCCTGTGGGTGGGGTGGGTGGTCAGGGTGGATTGGGGGTTGACAGAACTGTGACATTGAGTTTGTATTGACACTTTGAATTTGTTCCAACAATGTCTGTCTTATGTTCAAAATGTTCAACAAACAAAGTTTGAAAAAAAATAAAATAGAAGTTGGCGTTCCTCCGTTTTGGCCGCCGTTGGCCGGCCCGATCTCACCCTGTTGTTGTTGTCCCAGGCAACGTGGTGAACGGCACCATCGCCCGGCAGATGGTGGACATGCTGGTGGAGTCGTCCAGCAACGTGGAGATGATCCTCAAGTTCTTCGACATGTTCCTGAAGCTCAAAGACATCGTGGCGTCCGACGCCTTCCGCGACTACGTGACCGACCCCCGGGGGCTCATCTCCAAGAAGGACTTCTCCAAAGCCATGGACAGCCAGAAGCAGTACTCCCCCTCGGAGATCCAGTTCCTCCTCTCCTGCTCCGAGGCCGACGAGAACGAGATGATCAACTTCGAGGAGTTCGCCGACCGCTTCCAGGAGCCGGCCAAAGACATCGGCTTCAACATCGCGGTGCTGCTCACCAACCTGTCGGAGCACGTGCCCCACGACACCCGGCTGCAGAACTTCCTGGAGCAGGCGGAGAGCGTGCTCAACTACTTCCGGCCCTTCCTGGGCCGGATCGAGATCATGGGCGCCAGCCGGAGGATCGAGCGCATCTACTTCGAGATCAGCGAGGCCAACCGCAACCAGTGGGAGATGCCCCAGGTGCGGGAGTCCAAGCGGCAGTTCATCTTCGACGTGGTGAACGAGGGCGGCGAGAGCGAGAAGATGGAGATGTTCGTCAACTTCTGCGAGGACACCATCTTTGAGATGAACATCGCCGCCTCCATCTCCGAGCCCGAGGGCGACGGCGAGGAGGAGGAGGACGAGGAGGAGGAGGAAGAGGGCGGGGGGGACGAAGGGGAGCCCGGGGAGGGGGAGGAGGGCAACGGCGAGGGCGCCGTCCCGGAGTCCGCCTCGGCCTTCGCCGAATTCATCAAGAGCGTGGTGAACTTCTTCAACATGTTCACCTTCCGAAACCTTCGGCGGCGATACCGCAAGCTGAGGCGGATGACCATCAAGGAGATGGTGGTGGGGCTGGTCACCTTCGTCTACACGGTGCTGATGGGCGTCCTGGTCTTCGTCTACAACGTCTGCAAGGGCTTCTTCACGCTCGTCTGGAAGGCGCTGTTCGGCGGCGGCCTCGTGGAGGGCGCCAAGAAGATGACCGTCACCGAGATCCTGGCCAGCATGCCCGACCCGACCCAGGACGAGGTCCACGGAGACCTGCCCCCTGAACCGGGGGCCAGGGAGGTCCAGGACGCGGACGGGGGGGCGGACCACTTGGATTCCGGTGGAGGGGAGGAGGAAGACGAGGGCGGGGAGGAAGGGGAAGGCGGGCGCCTGCCTGGGTTCAACACCCCTGGAGGACTCGGGGACTTTGGAGAGACGACCACAGAGGAGCCCCCGACTCCCGAGGGCACCCCGCTGTTGACGAGGAAGCTGGTAGGTCTTTTTTTTCGGGGTCAAACTGTTTTATTGAGGGATAAGTTGTGAAATTGTCTCCCCTTGTTCCCGATCTGGGCATGATCAAATCAAAAAGACGTTACCAAAGCAGAGCAAACGTAGCATAAATGAACGATCTGTCTCAATCTGTTCACCAGTGATAACTGGATTCTTTCCTCCAGCCATAATGAGACAGATTCAACTTCTGTTCTTCCAGTTTTCCAGCTTTTTTTCGAGAGTGGGTCCAATCTCAGCTCTGGATGAAACATATCTGATAGTTTAACATAAGCAGAACCAAAATGGGGCAATCTGGTCCACAGAGTAAGAGAGGAGATGTATGAGGAAGACTCTGGTGTGGCTTTCTTTGTGTTTACCGTTACGTCAAATGGAATAAGAGTTGTAAACGTGCTTTTTTAAACCAGATAATGAATCTATATTTTAGGTGTGTTCTTGGTCTTTTTATGCCTATTTTTGGTATTTTTTGTTCTGTTTTGGGGTCTTTTGGCTCTGTTATTTATTTATTTATTTATTGCTTTTTAGGTTGGTTTTGGATGGTTTAGCTTTGTTCTGGGTCTTTTTTTGTGTTTATTTTCAGTCTTTTTCCTCCTGATTTTAGTCTATCTGTCTATCTATCTATTAAAACAGTTGGCTGCTGCAGTGGGTGGAGGAGGGGAGGAGGAAAAGGCCGAGCCGGAGGAAGAGCCCCCTCAGGAGACGGAGAAAGCCGAGTGAGTTTCCGCTTTTCAGAGCGTCCTGAGGCAGAGGATTCTGGTCCGTTCTGGGCTGGAACGTGTTTTTCTGGTCCAGCACGGAGAACGGAGAGAAGGCGGAGAAGGTGGAGAAGCCGGAGAAGGTGGAGCCCGAGCCGGAGGTGAAGGAGGAGGAGCCCGAGCCGGAGGAGGAGGTCGCCGTGAAGACCAAATCCAAGAAGGACAAGAAGACAGCGGAGGGCGGCTTCCAGCTGTGGAACGAGCTGGAGGTGCAGAGGATCAAATTCATGGTGAGCCAAACAGCCAAAGGACCTCAGCTCCAGCAGAGGTTGGTGGTTCCATTCCTCTGAATAAAACTATGATATTCCCAGACCAGCAGAGCTGCGTTTAGAGGTCCTTCAATCTATGAAGACAATGCAAAATTCCTCATTTTTAGAGACGCCGAAGATCCAAAATGGTGCAAAGAAAAACAAATATTTTTCCCCTTAAACATAAAAGATTGTTTGTTAAATGACACAATAAAATGTTTTGGATATTTTTGGGACCCAGCAGCTGGAAAATGAGCTGAAGATGTTCACAAACGTGCTTTTAAAATGAGCTTTTACAGTTGAATCAGGACTAGTCTGATTAGTAGGAGTAGAGGTGGAGATCAGAAAAGTGAGGCAGTGGAACAAGCTGGAGGTTCCTTTCCTCTGAATAAAACTATGATATTCCCAGACCAGCAGAACTTCGTTTAGAGGTCCTTCAGACTATGAAGACAATATTGAAGACAAAATTCCTCATTTTTAGAGTCAAAGAGCCAAAGTGATGCGAAGAAAAGAAAATATTTTCCCCCTTAAACCAAAAAAGTTGTTTGTTAAATAACACAATGACATTTATAAGGATATTTTTGGGACGCAGCAGCTGGGAAATTAGCTGAAAATGTTCACAAACATGCTTTTAAAATGAGCTCTTACAGTCGTATCAGAACTCAGACGATTAGTCTGATTAGTAGGAGTAGAAGTGGAGTTCAGAAAAGTTAGAGTTAGAGTAATGTTTTGGCTCGGGCTGCTCCCACTAACTCAATGTTTCCTTGCAGAACTACCTATCCCGCAACTTCTACAACCTGCGTTTCTTGGCTCTGTTCATCGCCTTTGCTCTGAACTTCATCCTGCTCTTCTACAAGGTCTGTCCTGGCTCCCTCCTCTGCTTCTGGGTGCTCTGTTTTTTTTCTTTTTTCAAAAATCTGTTTATTGTTTTTTACAATTCAAAGAGACATACAGACAAATAACTCACAAGTGCCCAAGACACCTAACAAAATTAAAAGAAGAGAAAACACATTAACAATTTAAACATTCGAGGTGACCAGCATTGGCTGATTACAGCGAGACAAAATATTTTAAGATTGATATCTCAGGGTAGTATGTTGAGACTTAGTCCAGGAGATTTAATCACAGTCCGCGGGCTAGATATGAGGTGAAGGCAATGTCCTCCCTGGTTCTATGCATCCCGACGTCAGTGTTTAAGTTTCATACATTTTTGAGCAAGTGAATACATTTGGAATTAACATGAAGATAACAGGCTTACAGTCACTATGAGAATAAAAACATAATCAAAATTAGCTAGAGAACATTCAGCCAATCCTCATTATGAGTATTTACATTTTCCAAGAATAGCAAAAACTTTTCCCATATTTTTTGGAACGCATAGTATTTACCCCTTAATCATAAAGGTGAGTTTCTCCAAGGCAAGAGAGCTTGATAATGTAGACATCCGAGTTTTTATTTGGGGTCTGGTTACAGATTTCTGGGTGGTGTGTTTAGCTCTGATTAAACCCCTCTGGACTCTTCCAGGTGTCTGACAGCCCCCCGGGCGAGGAGGAGCTGGAGGGCTCGGGTCTGTTTGAGGGCTCGGGCCTGTTCGAGGGCTCTGGGGCTGAGGAGGACGGATCCGGGATGGAGGAGGGAGGGGAAGACGACGAGGAGGAGGGGCCCCAGTACTTCTTCCTGGAGGAGAGCACGGGCTACATGCAGCCGGCCCTGTCTTTCCTCTCCATCGTCCACACCATCATCTCCTTCCTGTGCATCATCGGCTACAACTGCCTGAAGGCGGGTGGCTTCAGTCGATGAAATAAAATCCTTAGGTGTCATTTTAGATGATAAAATTAGTCGGAAGGGACATATACAGCATGTCCGGTCTAACCAAACAAGCTTTACACACTTTATATTGCTCATTGTTTCAGCCCTATCTAACCTATTGTGTAGAAGTGTGGGGTCACACTTACAAAACAAACATTCAACCATTGATTATTATGCAAAAGAAAGCATTACGAGTAACCAATAACAAACATTATAGAGATCACACTCACTGTTTATTCCTTGATTCAAGAGTTTTTAAATTTGTAGATCTGATCAATTTCAAAACTGCTAAAAAAATTTATAAAGCAAGAAATAATTTACTTCCTGTGCACATACAACAAGTGTTTTCTGATAGAGACGGAAAATATAATCTAAGAGGAAAATCAAATTTCAAAACTAAGTATGTTCGAACAATAAAAAGAAGCTTTAGTTTATCAATTATTGGAGTGAAGCTCTGGAAGAGCTGGCCTGGAAACATTAAACAATGTAAAAGCATTCAGCAATTCAAAAAAGAATATAAGAAAAGTATTTTTGATGAATACAAAAAAGAGTAATATATAAAAAGTTGGTATACTGTTTGTCTTACTGTAAATAATTGTCCTTTACCACCATGACACATGTAACTGAGGGTAGGGCTTAATAAGCTTATGCTTCATCCTTTTTGAAACATGACGCGTGTTTATGAAGCATTCAATGTAAACATTGTTAAATCATATCATAAATTAAATTAAATGAAATGCTTTCTGCTCTCTTTGCTCCGAACCGAGCGGCCGGAGGGGGAGGGGCGGTTTCTGGACTGAAGTCTCTCTGTGCTTCTCAGGTCCCGCTGGTTATCTTCAAAAGAGAGAAGGAGCTGGCCAGGAAGCTGGAGTTCGACGGCATGTACGTGACCGAGCAGCCCGAGGACGACGACATCAAAGGCCAGTGGGACAGGCTGGTGCTCAACACCCCGTAAGGGCCCTGAACGCAACACAAACCGCCACACAACCACACACACCACAACATGGGAGGAGGAAAATAAACATAATGATGATCAATGAAACATAAATTAGGGACTGGGACACTTTAGATTTATTTTGAATATTGATTGGTATAATAATAATCTTTCTTTAAGGTTATTCTCTCTATAATGAACATTAAATCTTGTTTTTTAGACTTTTTTATTTTGAAAACTCAACTTTAGAAAACAAAAACAACAAAGGCAAAGTTTACAATATCCATAAATAAAAGTTAAATGATAAACTAGAAACCGAAACTTTTATCAAACAAACCTCTAAATAGGAAGTTTTAAACTTTTTCTGCTTTTTTGTTTATTTGTTTGTTTTCCTTTATCAGTTAATCAGTTGATTAATTCTTTTGGTTGAAAATTTTAAAGGCTTAAATTGAGTTTTTTGCTTACATGAGACGGGTTTCTTAAGATGATGGAATTTACTTATATTTTAAATAAAGCCTTAGACAGTACTGACGGTATATTACTGGTTAGTGTCTGTTCTTATTTACATTAATTATGTAATTGCTGTTTAGAACTGATTGTTAATAGAAACTCTGTTAGTCCAAAAGTTTGTACCTTCCAGCTTATCGGTTAATTGAATGAGGACATTTTTTTTATTAAATTGGTTTTTTTTCTAATTTTCATTGGCTGGAGATGCAGATTTTTTTATTAAAAAATGTTTTAATTAAAAAAAATAATTGGCTTAAGATGGAAAAGCAGGATTGTTATACCAAGATGAAAATAATTTTTATTATTCATCATAATGTGTTTCCTTTTCTTTAAATAGAACAAAGCCTAATTAGTTCATTCATGACATTCGTGATTTCATACGTCTGCTCTTCCTGTTTCCATTTGTGTCAGAGGCTGCCTTTAGGAGAGTTTAATCACCTCAGAACACATCTGGATGTCTTTGGGTTAATAATTAGGAACGCTGTTCATTTTTTTCTTAACTCAGGACTTTCCCAAACAACTACTGGGACAAGTTTGTGAAGAGAAAGGTGAGTTCCTGCTCCCGTCCCGGCAGATTTCCGTCTCTGAGCGTCCCCTGTGTCTGTGAGCCTTCAAATCTGTGTGTTTTACCTCCAGGTTCTGGACAAATACGGGGACATCTACGGCCGGGAGCGCATCGCCGAGCTGCTGGGCATGGACCTGGCCTCGCTGGACGTCAGCGCCATGACGCACGAGAAGAAGCCCGAGCCCGACACCTCCATGTTCAGCTGGTAGGTGCCCCGGTTTTCAGCCCGCCCCGCCGGACCTGGAGGACTTTCTGCCTAACCCCCCCCCACCCAACCCCCCCCCCTCTCTCCACAGGATAACGTCCATCGACATCAAATACCAGATCTGGAAGTTTGGCGTGGTCTTCACAGACAATGTGAGCAGGAGCAGAACGCACCCCCTCTCTCTTTATGAATTCCAATTTATTCAGTATTTTGTTTGCTAATGTTAGCCCGATTCTTTAGTTGGAAACCTGAGCATAAACCAGAGTAGATCAAAAGTATAAAAATGACATTTATTGGGTCACAGGCAATGTATCTCTGCCCTTTCTCTATGGAGGCGGTTAACCTGATTCTTTAGTTGGAAACCTGAGAATAAACCAGAGTAGATCAAAAGTATAAAAAATGACATTTATTGGACACAGTTAAGTGTATCAGCTGGGCTCTAACAGACAAAAACCTCTCTCTGGGTCTCAGTGGGCAAAGAGCCCTGAGATCTGGGTGATGGGCATTATCTCCTGGGCTCCATCCGCCTCCTCAAAGGAGGACTGGACACAACCAAGTCCTATTGGCCAGTTATCTCTGGGCAGGAACAGGCCAGGTCCTAATTCATGCAGATGACAGGAATGTGCTAACAAATGGTGTGTGTGTGTGTGTGTGTGTGTGTGTGTTGACCTAAAGGTGGATCTAATGCTACAGAGAGAGAAAAAGAGAGAAAACAGAGTCTGTGGTCACAACCAGAGACTTTAACACAAAATTATAGTTCAATAAGGAACACGACAATCAGTAATTTACATAGATCATGTGATAGCATGCTATGCTAATTATAACCAAATTTTAACACTAGGTAAACTTGCAAAAAAACAAGCAAACAAAAAACAGATAAGTTAATAAAGGGAATTGACACAACTGTTAAAATGTGTTTTTTAATAGGTATTAGTGTGTTTGCAAAAACAGTGTAGCTATTTCCTGAGATTAGCCTGCTTAGTCCTTTCCAAAAGCTCATGATCTTTAGATATAAATCTTAAGAGTGACAATGAAGAAACACTTCAATGAGAAAATTCTTCTGTAGTGAGATAAAACCAACCTATCAAAAATCTCCAGGTGTGAGCAGAGCCTCTTTTCTCCGTCCCTCCTTCCCTTTAGACGTTCCTCTACCTGGTCTGGTACATGCTGATGTCCATGCTGGGCCACTACAACAACTTCTTCTTTGCCTGCCACCTCCTGGACATCGCCATGGGGGTCAAAACCCTGCGCACCATCCTGTCCTCCGTCACCCACAACGGCAAACAGGTGCGGCCCCCACCCACCACACAAAAGAGGGCGGGGCCTTTGGGGTCTTTAGAATTAAACCCAATGCTACAGCTAGCTAAAGGGAAGTCGAACACTGGCTGAAACACAACGGCTTCAATATCATTTAATCATCCAGAACCTGCTGCCTCCTACCACTGAGGAAGAGTTTTACAAATAAACACCCAATAAATAAAGGAATAGCTAAAAAAAATGAATAAAAAGTAAACAAAATAGAAAGAAACATGTCATACATCCATTTTAAAACCAAACCAGGATCTATAAATGATACATAAGCCAATAAATAATCCGACAGGAGCCCGAGCAGCCCTGTTTGGAGGAGATTTTAAACCCCTCCCACTTTGTTTTTGTACCAAATGCAAAAGGTTTTGATAACATTTAGGACGTGGGAGCATTTTCTATATGTTCTGGGCTCTCCTTCAACAGTGTAACATAGTGTAACTCTAACATCCCGACACATTACAGTTTTGTTTTATTATCAGGATCCTTCTTTTTTTCTTTGACCTTTGACCTTTTGGCCTCATAGCAGACGCTATAAGACACTACCGTTCTTATTGTGTAATTACAATATTGTAAATAAGAAATTTGGACTGTCTGAACCGATTACAGAGACAACATTTAAACCTTTTATTATGTTGAAATAAAATCACATTGATTATGTTGTACCGTGTAAATGAATGCAAAACAGTCATAAAACAGGTTAAACCAATTAACAATTATGTAACATTGAATAAACCTTTAGAAAAGTTACATATAATAAATCTATATTTCTAACACTTTCTTTAATTAAACCTATAAACACACATTTTAAATCTAAAGATAAACCTGCTGAGCCTATATGAAGTAAAACTATCCATACCAGGATAAAGTCTAGTTACTGGGTACTACTAATCCCAGATATACTGAACAAATAAAGCTCTAAACGGGATAAAGGCGTGGTGTCAGGTGGTCAGGAGGGCCTCTGTGATTGGCCCAAACTGAGGGCGCTCTCCCCCCAGCTGGTGATGACCGTGGGGCTGCTGGCCGTGGTGGTCTACCTCTACACCGTGGTGGCCTTCAACTTCTTCCGCAAGTTCTACAACAAGAGCGAAGACGAGGACGAGCCGGACATGAAGTGTGACGACATGATGACCGTGAGTGGGGGGGGGGGTCTTATCTTACTTATATTTTCTTACTTATCTTATCTTATCTTATCTTATCTTATCTTATACATCTTACTTATATTATCTTATCTTAGCTTAGCTTATATATTTTACTTATATTATCTTAGCTTAGTTTAGCTTAGCTTAGCTTATCTTATCTTACTTATCTTATCTTATATCAACTAGTTATATTAGCTTAGCTTATCTTATTTTATCTTATATATCTTACTTATATTATCTTATCTTAGCTTAGCTTAGCTTATCTTATCTTTAGCTATTGGATGGATGGATAGATTAATGGATGGATGATAAGGTGGATGGATGGATAGATTAATGGATTGATG
>CAJRST010037733.1:0-28781 GCA_907169785.1 Menidia menidia
CATCAATCCATTAATCTATCCATCCATCCACCTTATCATCCATCCATTAATCTATCCATCCATCCAATAGCTAAAGATAAGATAAGCTAAGCTAAGCTAAGATAAGATAATATAAGTAAGATATATAAGATAAAATAAGATAAGCTAAGCTAATATAACTAGTTGATATAAGATAAGATAAGTAAGATAAGATAAGCTAAGCTAAGCTAAACTAAGCTAAGATAATATAAGTAAAATATATAAGCTAAGCTAAGATAAGATAATATAAGTAAGATGTATAAGATAAGATAAGATAAGATAAGATAAGATAAGTAAGAAAATATAAGTAAGATAAGACCCCCCCCCCCACTCACGGTCATCATGTCGTCACACTTCATGTCCGGCTCGTCCTCGTCTTCGCTCTTGTTGTAGAACTTGCGGAAGAAGTTGAAGGCCACCACGGTGTAGAGGTAGACCACCACGGCCAGCAGCCCCACGGTCATCACCAGCTGGGGGGAGAGCGCCCTCAGTTTGGGCCAATCACAGAGGCCCTCCTGACCACCTGACACCACGCCTTTATCCCGTTTAGAGCTTTATTTGTTCAGTATATCTGGGATTAGTAGTACCCAGTAACTAGACTTTATCCTGGTATGGATAGTTTTACTTCATATAGGCTCAGCAGGTTTATCTTTAGATTTAAAATGTGTGTTTATAGGTTTAATTAAAGAAAGTGTTAGAAATATAGATTTATTATATGTAACTTTTCTAAAGGTTTATTCAATGTTACATAATTGTTAATTGGTTTAACCTGTTTTATGACTGTTTTGCATTCATTTACACGGTACAACATAATCAATGTGATTTTATTTCAACATAATAAAAGGTTTAAATGTTGTCTCTGTAATCGGTTCAGACAGTCCAAATTTCTTATTTACAATATTGTAATTACACAATAAGAACGGTAGTGTCTTATAGCGTCTGCTATGAGGCCAAAAGGTCAAAGGTCAAAGAAAAAAAGAAGGATCCTGATAATAAAACAAAACTGTAATGTGTCGGGATGTTAGAGTTACACTATGTTACACTGTTGAAGGAGAGCCCAGAACATATAGAAAATGCTCCCACGTCCTAAATGTTATCAAAACCTTTTGCATTTGGTACAAAAACAAAGTGGGAGGGGTTTAAAATCTCCTCCAAACAGGGCTGCTCGGGCTCCTGTCGGATTATTTATTGGCTTATGTATCATTTATAGATCCTGGTTTGGTTTTAAAATGGATGTATGACATGTTTCTTTCTATTTTGTTTACTTTTTATTCATTTTTTTTAGCTATTCCTTTATTTATTGGGTGTTTATTTGTAAAACTCTTCCTCAGTGGTAGGAGGCAGCAGGTTCTGGATGATTAAATGATATTGAAGCCGTTGTGTTTCAGCCAGTGTTCGACTTCCCTTTAGCTAGCTGTAGCATTGGGTTTAATTCTAAAGACCCCAAAGGCCCCGCCCTCTTTTGTGTGGTGGGTGGGGGCCGCACCTGTTTGCCGTTGTGGGTGACGGAGGACAGGATGGTGCGCAGGGTTTTGACCCCCATGGCGATGTCCAGGAGGTGGCAGGCAAAGAAGAAGTTGTTGTAGTGGCCCAGCATGGACATCAGCATGTACCAGACCAGGTAGAGGAACGTCTAAAGGGAAGGAGGGACGGAGAAAAGAGGCTCTGCTCACACCTGGAGATTTTTGATAGGTTGGTTTTATCTCACTACAGAAGAATTTTCTCATTGAAGTGTTTCTTCATTGTCACTCTTAAGATTTATATCTAAAGATCATGAGCTTTTGGAAAGGACTAAGCAGGCTAATCTCAGGAAATAGCTACACTGTTTTTGCAAACACACTAATACCTATTAAAAAACACATTTTAACAGTTGTGTCAATTCCCTTTATTAACTTATCTGTTTTTTGTTTGCTTGTTTTTTTGCAAGTTTACCTAGTGTTAAAATTTGGTTATAATTAGCATAGCATGCTATCACATGATCTATGTAAATTACTGATTGTCGTGTTCCTTATTGAACTATAATTTTGTGTTAAAGTCTCTGGTTGTGACCACAGACTCTGTTTTCTCTCTTTTTCTCTCTCTGTAGCATTAGATCCACCTTTAGGTCAACACACACACACACACACACACACACACACCATTTGTTAGCACATTCCTGTCATCTGCATGAATTAGGACCTGGCCTGTTCCTGCCCAGAGATAACTGGCCAATAGGACTTGGTTGTGTCCAGTCCTCCTTTGAGGAGGCGGATGGAGCCCAGGAGATAATGCCCATCACCCAGATCTCAGGGCTCTTTGCCCACTGAGACCCAGAGAGAGGTTTTTGTCTGTTAGAGCCCAGCTGATACACTTAACTGTGTCCAATAAATGTCATTTTTTATACTTTTGATCTACTCTGGTTTATTCTCAGGTTTCCAACTAAAGAATCAGGTTAACCGCCTCCATAGAGAAAGGGCAGAGATACATTGCCTGTGACCCAATAAATGTCATTTTTATACTTTTGATCTACTCTGGTTTATGCTCAGGTTTCCAACTAAAGAATCGGGCTAACATTAGCAAACAAAATACTGAATAAATTGGAATTCATAAAGAGAGAGGGGGTGCGTTCTGCTCCTGCTCACATTGTCTGTGAAGACCACGCCAAACTTCCAGATCTGGTATTTGATGTCGATGGACGTTATCCTGTGGAGAGAGGGGGGGGGGTTGGGTGGGGGGGGGTTAGGCAGAAAGTCCTCCAGGTCCGGCGGGGCGGGCTGAAAACCGGGGCACCTACCAGCTGAACATGGAGGTGTCGGGCTCGGGCTTCTTCTCGTGCGTCATGGCGCTGACGTCCAGCGAGGCCAGGTCCATGCCCAGCAGCTCGGCGATGCGCTCCCGGCCGTAGATGTCCCCGTATTTGTCCAGAACCTGGAGGTAAAACACACAGATTTGAAGGCTCACAGACACAGGGGACGCTCAGAGACGGAAATCTGCCGGGACGGGAGCAGGAACTCACCTTTCTCTTCACAAACTTGTCCCAGTAGTTGTTTGGGAAAGTCCTGAGTTAAGAAAAAAATGAACAGCGTTCCTAATTATTAACCCAAAGACATCCAGATGTGTTCTGAGGTGATTAAACTCTCCTAAAGGCAGCCTCTGACACAAATGGAAACAGGAAGAGCAGACGTATGAAATCACGAATGTCATGAATGAACTAATTAGGCTTTGTTCTATTTAAAGAAAAGGAAACACATTATGATGAATAATAAAAATTATTTTCATCTTGGTATAACAATCCTGCTTTTCCATCTTAAGCCAATTATTTTTTTTAATTAAAACATTTTTTAATAAAAAAATCTGCATCTCCAGCCAATGAAAATTAGAAAAAAAACCAATTTAATAAAAAAAATGTCCTCATTCAATTAACCGATAAGCTGGAAGGTACAAACTTTTGGACTAACAGAGTTTCTATTAACAATCAGTTCTAAACAGCAATTACATAATTAATGTAAATAAGAACAGACACTAACCAGTAATATACCGTCAGTACTGTCTAAGGCTTTATTTAAAATATAAGTAAATTCCATCATCTTAAGAAACCCGTCTCATGTAAGCAAAAAACTCAATTTAAGCCTTTAAAATTTTCAACCAAAAGAATTAATCAACTGATTAACTGATAAAGGAAAACAAACAAATAAACAAAAAAGCAGAAAAAGTTTAAAACTTCCTATTTAGAGGTTTGTTTGATAAAAGTTTCGGTTTCTAGTTTATCATTTAACTTTTATTTATGGATATTGTAAACTTTGCCTTTGTTGTTTTTGTTTTCTAAAGTTGAGTTTTCAAAATAAAAAAGTCTAAAAAACAAGATTTAATGTTCATTATAGAGAGAATAACCTTAAAGAAAGATTATTATTATACCAATCAATATTCAAAATAAATCTAAAGTGTCCCAGTCCCTAATTTATGTTTCATTGATCATCATTATGTTTATTTTCCTCCTCCCATGTTGTGGTGTGTGTGGTTGTGTGGCGGTTTGTGTTGCGTTCAGGGCCCTTACGGGGTGTTGAGCACCAGCCTGTCCCACTGGCCTTTGATGTCGTCGTCCTCGGGCTGCTCGGTCACGTACATGCCGTCGAACTCCAGCTTCCTGGCCAGCTCCTTCTCTCTTTTGAAGATAACCAGCGGGACCTGAGAAGCACAGAGAGACTTCAGTCCAGAAACCGCCCCTCCCCCTCCGGCCGCTCGGTTCGGAGCAAAGAGAGCAGAAAGCATTTCATTTAATTTAATTTATGATATGATTTAACAATGTTTACATTGAATGCTTCATAAACACGCGTCATGTTTCAAAAAGGATGAAGCATAAGCTTATTAAGCCCTACCCTCAGTTACATGTGTCATGGTGGTAAAGGACAATTATTTACAGTAAGACAAACAGTATACCAACTTTTTATATATTACTCTTTTTTGTATTCATCAAAAATACTTTTCTTATATTCTTTTTTGAATTGCTGAATGCTTTTACATTGTTTAATGTTTCCAGGCCAGCTCTTCCAGAGCTTCACTCCAATAATTGATAAACTAAAGCTTCTTTTTATTGTTCGAACATACTTAGTTTTGAAATTTGATTTTCCTCTTAGATTATATTTTCCGTCTCTATCAGAAAACACTTGTTGTATGTGCACAGGAAGTAAATTATTTCTTGCTTTATAAATTTTTTTAGCAGTTTTGAAATTGATCAGATCTACAAATTTAAAAACTCTTGAATCAAGGAATAAACAGTGAGTGTGATCTCTATAATGTTTGTTATTGGTTACTCGTAATGCTTTCTTTTGCATAATAATCAATGGTTGAATGTTTGTTTTGTAAGTGTGACCCCACACTTCTACACAATAGGTTAGATAGGGCTGAAACAATGAGCAATATAAAGTGTGTAAAGCTTGTTTGGTTAGACCGGACATGCTGTATATGTCCCTTCCGACTAATTTTATCATCTAAAATGACACCTAAGGATTTTATTTCATCGACTGAAGCCACCCGCCTTCAGGCAGTTGTAGCCGATGATGCACAGGAAGGAGATGATGGTGTGGACGATGGAGAGGAAAGACAGGGCCGGCTGCATGTAGCCCGTGCTCTCCTCCAGGAAGAAGTACTGGGGCCCCTCCTCCTCGTCGTCTTCCCCTCCCTCCTCCATCCCGGATCCGTCCTCCTCAGCCCCAGAGCCCTCGAACAGGCCCGAGCCCTCAAACAGACCCGAGCCCTCCAGCTCCTCCTCGCCCGGGGGGCTGTCAGACACCTGGAAGAGTCCAGAGGGGTTTAATCAGAGCTAAACACACCACCCAGAAATCTGTAACCAGACCCCAAATAAAAACTCGGATGTCTACATTATCAAGCTCTCTTGCCTTGGAGAAACTCACCTTTATGATTAAGGGGTAAATACTATGCGTTCCAAAAAATATGGGAAAAGTTTTTGCTATTCTTGGAAAATGTAAATACTCATAATGAGGATTGGCTGAATGTTCTCTAGCTAATTTTGATTATGTTTTTATTCTCATAGTGACTGTAAGCCTGTTATCTTCATGTTAATTCCAAATGTATTCACTTGCTCAAAAATGTATGAAACTTAAACACTGACGTCGGGATGCATAGAACCAGGGAGGACATTGCCTTCACCTCATATCTAGCCCGCGGACTGTGATTAAATCTCCTGGACTAAGTCTCAACATACTACCCTGAGATATCAATCTTAAAATATTTTGTCTCGCTGTAATCAGCCAATGCTGGTCACCTCGAATGTTTAAATTGTTAATGTGTTTTCTCTTCTTTTAATTTTGTTAGGTGTCTTGGGCACTTGTGAGTTATTTGTCTGTATGTCTCTTTGAATTGTAAAAAACAATAAACAGATTTTTGAAAAAAGAAAAAAAACAGAGCACCCAGAAGCAGAGGAGGGAGCCAGGACAGACCTTGTAGAAGAGCAGGATGAAGTTCAGAGCAAAGGCGATGAACAGAGCCAAGAAACGCAGGTTGTAGAAGTTGCGGGATAGGTAGTTCTGCAAGGAAACATTGAGTTAGTGGGAGCAGCCCGAGCCAAAACATTACTCTAACTCTAACTTTTCTGAACTCCACTTCTACTCCTACTAATCAGACTAATCGTCTGAGTTCTGATACGACTGTAAGAGCTCATTTTAAAAGCATGTTTGTGAACATTTTCAGCTAATTTCCCAGCTGCTGCGTCCCAAAAATATCCTTATAAATGTCATTGTGTTATTTAACAAACAACTTTTTTGGTTTAAGGGGGAAAATATTTTCTTTTCTTCGCATCACTTTGGCTCTTTGACTCTAAAAATGAGGAATTTTGTCTTCAATATTGTCTTCATAGTCTGAAGGACCTCTAAACGAAGTTCTGCTGGTCTGGGAATATCATAGTTTTATTCAGAGGAAAGGAACCTCCAGCTTGTTCCACTGCCTCACTTTTCTGATCTCCACCTCTACTCCTACTAATCAGACTAGTCCTGATTCAACTGTAAAAGCTCATTTTAAAAGCACGTTTGTGAACATCTTCAGCTCATTTTCCAGCTGCTGGGTCCCAAAAATATCCAAAACATTTTATTGTGTCATTTAACAAACAATCTTTTATGTTTAAGGGGAAAAATATTTGTTTTTCTTTGCACCATTTTGGATCTTCGGCGTCTCTAAAAATGAGGAATTTTGCATTGTCTTCATAGATTGAAGGACCTCTAAACGCAGCTCTGCTGGTCTGGGAATATCATAGTTTTATTCAGAGGAATGGAACCACCAACCTCTGCTGGAGCTGAGGTCCTTTGGCTGTTTGGCTCACCATGAATTTGATCCTCTGCACCTCCAGCTCGTTCCACAGCTGGAAGCCGCCCTCCGCTGTCTTCTTGTCCTTCTTGGATTTGGTCTTCACGGCGACCTCCTCCTCCGGCTCGGGCTCCTCCTCCTTCACCTCCGGCTCGGGCTCCACCTTCTCCGGCTTCTCCACCTTCTCCGCCTTCTCTCCGTTCTCCGTGCTGGACCAGAAAAACACGTTCCAGCCCAGAACGGACCAGAATCCTCTGCCTCAGGACGCTCTGAAAAGCGGAAACTCACTCGGCTTTCTCCGTCTCCTGAGGGGGCTCTTCCTCCGGCTCGGCCTTTTCCTCCTCCCCTCCTCCACCCACTGCAGCAGCCAACTGTTTTAATAGATAGATAGACAGATAGACTAAAATCAGGAGGAAAAAGACTGAAAATAAACACAAAAAAAGACCCAGAACAAAGCTAAACCATCCAAAACCAACCTAAAAAGCAATAAATAAATAAATAAATAACAGAGCCAAAAGACCCCAAAACAGAACAAAAAATACCAAAAATAGGCATAAAAAGACCAAGAACACACCTAAAATATAGATTCATTATCTGGTTTAAAAAAGCACGTTTACAACTCTTATTCCATTTGACGTAACGGTAAACACAAAGAAAGCCACACCAGAGTCTTCCTCATACATCTCCTCTCTTACTCTGTGGACCAGATTGCCCCATTTTGGTTCTGCTTATGTTAAACTATCAGATATGTTTCATCCAGAGCTGAGATTGGACCCACTCTCGAAAAAAAGCTGGAAAACTGGAAGAACAGAAGTTGAATCTGTCTCATTATGGCTGGAGGAAAGAATCCAGTTATCACTGGTGAACAGATTGAGACAGATCGTTCATTTATGCTACGTTTGCTCTGCTTTGGTAACGTCTTTTTGATTTGATCATGCCCAGATCGGGAACAAGGGGAGACAATTTCACAACTTATCCCTCAATAAAACAGTTTGACCCCGAAAAAAAAGACCTACCAGCTTCCTCGTCAACAGCGGGGTGCCCTCGGGAGTCGGGGGCTCCTCTGTGGTCGTCTCTCCAAAGTCCCCGAGTCCTCCAGGGGTGTTGAACCCAGGCAGGCGCCCGCCTTCCCCTTCCTCCCCGCCCTCGTCTTCCTCCTCCCCTCCACCGGAATCCAAGTGGTCCGCCCCCCCGTCCGCGTCCTGGACCTCCCTGGCCCCCGGTTCAGGGGGCAGGTCTCCGTGGACCTCGTCCTGGGTCGGGTCGGGCATGCTGGCCAGGATCTCGGTGACGGTCATCTTCTTGGCGCCCTCCACGAGGCCGCCGCCGAACAGCGCCTTCCAGACGAGCGTGAAGAAGCCCTTGCAGACGTTGTAGACGAAGACCAGGACGCCCATCAGCACCGTGTAGACGAAGGTGACCAGCCCCACCACCATCTCCTTGATGGTCATCCGCCTCAGCTTGCGGTATCGCCGCCGAAGGTTTCGGAAGGTGAACATGTTGAAGAAGTTCACCACGCTCTTGATGAATTCGGCGAAGGCCGAGGCGGACTCCGGGACGGCGCCCTCGCCGTTGCCCTCCTCCCCCTCCCCGGGCTCCCCTTCGTCCCCCCCGCCCTCTTCCTCCTCCTCCTCGTCCTCCTCCTCCTCGCCGTCGCCCTCGGGCTCGGAGATGGAGGCGGCGATGTTCATCTCAAAGATGGTGTCCTCGCAGAAGTTGACGAACATCTCCATCTTCTCGCTCTCGCCGCCCTCGTTCACCACGTCGAAGATGAACTGCCGCTTGGACTCCCGCACCTGGGGCATCTCCCACTGGTTGCGGTTGGCCTCGCTGATCTCGAAGTAGATGCGCTCGATCCTCCGGCTGGCGCCCATGATCTCGATCCGGCCCAGGAAGGGCCGGAAGTAGTTGAGCACGCTCTCCGCCTGCTCCAGGAAGTTCTGCAGCCGGGTGTCGTGGGGCACGTGCTCCGACAGGTTGGTGAGCAGCACCGCGATGTTGAAGCCGATGTCTTTGGCCGGCTCCTGGAAGCGGTCGGCGAACTCCTCGAAGTTGATCATCTCGTTCTCGTCGGCCTCGGAGCAGGAGAGGAGGAACTGGATCTCCGAGGGGGAGTACTGCTTCTGGCTGTCCATGGCTTTGGAGAAGTCCTTCTTGGAGATGAGCCCCCGGGGGTCGGTCACGTAGTCGCGGAAGGCGTCGGACGCCACGATGTCTTTGAGCTTCAGGAACATGTCGAAGAACTTGAGGATCATCTCCACGTTGCTGGACGACTCCACCAGCATGTCCACCATCTGCCGGGCGATGGTGCCGTTCACCACGTTGCCTGGGACAACAACAACAGGGTGAGATCGGGCCGGCCAACGGCGGCCAAAACGGAGGAACGCCAACTTCTATTTTATTTTTTTTCAAACTTTGTTTGTTGAACATTTTGAACATAAGACAGACATTGTTGGAACAAATTCAAAGTGTCAATACAAACTCAATGTCACAGTTCTGTCAACCCCCAATCCACCCTGACCACCCACCCCACCCACAGGCCAAAATATAAGTTAACTCATTGACTGCCAGCCATTTTCAGAACAGAGTCCCATACTGCCAGAGTTTTTTTAGCATTTTGACTGATTTTTCAAGAGCCACAGAATAGTTTGTGCTATGACTATGTAAACACCGAACACACCAAAAGAAAGAGTAGACTCTCTTCTTTCATCAGGAAAAGAAAATGTGTTTCTACCTTATTCCGTTCTTCCTGGACTTGCATCTCACCGGCGCCATTTCTCGCATAGCGAACCATTACGTTTTTTATTTTATTTGCCTACAGTCTATGCTCATCTCCCATCAAAAGTGGCACTGCCACCTAGAGGGTCAATTTGTTACTACATACTCTGTCTAGAAGCCTGATATTTACGGACAAGCTTTAGCAGATCGTCCCACAAGCCACTCGGGTTGAAAAACATAAAAGACGTCTATAGACGTCTTTGGCAGCCAATGAGTTAATAAACAAATGAATAAAAAAATGAAAATAAAATAAAAAGTATAAATAAATAAAAAGTATAAAGAGATGGGACGCCGACTTCTAACCTTCAAGCAGGGACAGCAGCATCACCACCATGTCCTTCTGAAGGTCCAGGAGCTCCTTCAGGAGCCCGATCTGACTGGAGTCCTGAACCAGAGGGAACAGAAACACAGGAGTGAGCCTCCAAACGGGTCCTCCTCAGGTCCATATTTCACTTCTGACGAGACTTAGGCAAAATACGATACCTCAGAGTGAGTTCTACTCCAAAAATGATCCTTCGTTTGCATTTTTAGACAGAAAATATCCACTTTTAGCAACACAGACATTACACTGAATGCGATAGGGAGCAAAAGAGACATTTGAAACAGAGGCAGGTATAAAAGGAGGGAGGACCGATCCTTTTGGAGGAGCAGGGACTGGTCTGAACATTTCTGAGGGCTCTCGGTGGACCTTTTATAACACCTCAGTAACAAAGATAACCGGACAGCTAAATGAGCAGCAGCGTCAAACGCACAAAGATTCAGATTCAAGTTGATAAAAGATCCTAAAATCACATTTTTGTTCCCCCCTAGAAGCAGAAAAACACCTTTTAGAAAGCAACCAAGCCAAAATCTAAAGAAAACTTAACGGTCAAGTTATGCCTGAACTAAATTATCTATTATTTATCTATGAATTAAATGACTTATGGAGCAAACTAAAAACAAAACAAGCTAAAGAAACCTTGTATTTGATTGTAAGAAATGAAAGCGTTCTTAAATTAATTTAAAAAAGGCGAAATGTGAATGACGCGGGTTGTTTTAGGCTCTTTTTGAGCGAGTGCTGTGAAATGCTTCCTCATTAAAGCGTGAAGGGGCCTGATAATGAGATAAACACGGAGTCTTACGCCATTTCGCTGTCCGGGATCGGGGTGCATCTAACAGGGTCACACATGAAATAAAAACGTTATCCATCAACATTTCACTCACTTTCAGCCTGAGAATAAGCCTGAAGTTTTACACCAGACCTTCATCCATTAAGCCGGTTCGAATATTTCCTCATTCTTTGTTAATATGTGAGCTGAAATTTTCTCGCCTGATCCAACTGAATCTCCCATCTGGCAGTTTTGGGGATTATTATATTATATTATTATATACATATTATATTTCTCACTTAAAAAGGGAAATTATTTTTCAGATGAGATATTTTTTTAAAAATCCTTAAGACCCTAAATAAAGTTATTCAGAATATAAAATAACCCAAATTGAACAACTGTAACAAATTTATCCAGATCATTTCACACCTAAAATTACTTCGGTTTTAGAATAATTCCAGCTTTAATTAGCAGCATTTTTCTTTCTTCTTTTATAACTGAGCTGTATACAAGTGGCCAACAGTTAAATGGTATAATATCCCAAAAATCTAGACAGATTTTGACAAACAAATAAAACTGATCCAGCAAATCCTGTCTGGGACAGTTGGATCTTATTAAATCACGAAAACAGCTCAAGAGGCTTGAAGTGGTCACCGGCTATTAAAAATAAGTCCTGGGAAACTTCAAATGCCTTTTAGAAAATCAATTTACATTCATCTTTAACATTTTACAGCATTTTTAATCAATTCTAAAAATTCTGAAATGTGTCCAACACAGATTCATATCAAACAATAAGTCAGATAGTAAGAATTTAATTCAATAATAATTCGATTAAAAAAGAAAGAGTTTATTTGACTAAATAAATTGTCTAGGAACGTGTATGAGGAATAAAAACCAGCTGGACTCTGAGAACCAGGTTCTGGTCTCCTGCTGGGTCCCAGATCCAGAACCGAAAAAGGAGAGGCTACTTTCAGTTTCATGCTCCTAAAACCTGGATCAGAACTCTGAATGTTTAAATCCAGGCTGGAAACATCTGCCCAGCTGTGATCTGACAGCTGGAAATATCTCTCTAACTCCATTTTAACAGTAATTATTTTCAGTTTAAACCTTTTTTTTTTGTCTTTTGAGATTAAACTTTGAATCACCTTGTGCTCTACAGATAAACTCCAAGTAAAATAAAGTCTGTTAAACACACAGGAAGGTAATAAATCATTTAAAATCTTTTTTTCTTTTTTAATGAGTTCTCACCTGAGCCAGTTTCATCATCATGTGGGCGAAGACGTGCAGGAAGCCCACCACGGCGTCCCACAGCCGGCTGTGGGCCAGAGACTGCTGGTTCCCCGTGCACGGCCCCTGGAAGACAGCAGGTCCCAGCACACACACTCAGGCCAAGTACTGATCTGGACTAATCCAGGTTAGTCCTGGTCTGGGCTAAATCCTGGTCTGGGCTAACCCGGGTTAGTCCTGGTCTGGGCTAACCGGGTTCGTCCCGGTCTGGACAGGCTCAGAATATCAACCAGGGTTAGTCCTGGACTGGGCTAACCCAGGTTAGTCTGAGTCCGGGCTGGACCGGCTCAGGCTAGGTCCTGGTCTGGACTAACCCGGGTTAGTCCCATTTTGGACTGGCTCAGGCTAAATCCTGGTCTGGACTAACCCGGGTTAGTCCTGGTCTGGACTGGCTCAGGCTATTAACCAGGGTTAGTCCTGGTCTGGGCTGACCGGGGTTACTCCTGGTCTGGACTGGTCCAGGATAAGTCCTGGTCCGGGCTAACTCAGGTTAGTCCTGGCCTAGACTGGCTCAGGCGAAGTCCCGGTCTCGAATAACCCGGGTTAGTCCTGGTCTGGACTGGTTCAGGATAAGTCCTGGTCTGGACTCACCCCGGGTTAGTCCTGGTCTGGACTAACACGGGTTAGTCCTGGTCTGGGCTAACCCGGGTTAGTCCTGGTCTGGACCGGCTCAGGCTAAATCCTGGTCTGGACTGACCCGGGTTATAATGCCTCTATGAAAGGATTTCCCTCAACCCAGGGTTAGTCCTGGTCTGGACTAACCCGGGATAGTCCTGGTCTTGACTGGCTAAGGCTTGGTCCTGGTCTGGACTAACCCAGATACACGTGTGGAGTCCTGTTTCGTACCTGGATGTACTCAGTCAGGCTGTTGAAGACTTGCTTAGCCACCGTCATGGCTTTGGAGAAATTCCTCTTTCCGGGGTCATCGATGATGTCTTTTCCCGAGTAATACCAGTAAAAGTCACTGATGGACTCCTGCACACACGGGGGGGGGGGGGACAACCAATTTAAACAACTACACACACACAGGATCAATATGTGCTCTTTGATGAGCATGTTTTGGCTTAATTACACTAATTACGTGGCTAGAAAAGCTCTATATTAGTACAAGAGTACATATAAGTACATGTACATTTACAAATCCTATAATTATAATGCCTCTAGGAAAGGATTTCTCTCAAACTATTTATGGCAGGGGTGTCAAACTCAAAAACACAGTGGGCCTAAATTTAAAACCTGAACAAAGATTGACCAAATGAACCTTTTAATATGGAACAAAAATAATTCTGCTTTAACATTGAATATGGAACAAGCAACTCTTATTACATTAACTATAACTTAATAGTGGAGACAAATTTCCAATTAGAAAACACATCAATTGTGTTGTTTTTTTCTGAAAGATCCATGTTTTACATGATTTGTTTTACTTTAGGGCAGCTTGGTAGTTGTATGGTTGTATGGTCATACTGGCTGCTTTCACTACATTAAGTTTTCCCTTTTTCTCCTTTTAATACATTTCTATTTCTCACTTCCTCAGATGGACTCAGACTTTTACTTCAAAATAAAATTTCCACAACCGCCCTGTGTTGTTTTTTCTGAATTATACAATTAAGATCCATGTTTTACATGATTTGTTTTACTTTAAAGCAGTTTGGTGCCTCATATGAACCACCTTTATGGTCATCCTGGCTGCTCTCACTTCATGAAGTTTTCCCTTTCCTTTTTTACCATTTTAATACATTTATATTTCTCACTTCCTCAGATGGACTCAGACTTTTGCTTCAAAATAAAACGTCCCCAACCTGCAGCCGGAGGAGGTAGTCCACCGTACAGATGATGACGTTGATGGTGGTGGTGCTGCCCGTCTGCGTGCGCAGGTAGTTCTGGAAGTCTGCACACACACCACGAGCTCCCATCAAAACCAGTAAGACAACAACCACTGGAAACTCACTGCCTCGCTGTTACCTTTCCCCTTCCTTCCAACCCCCCATCCCTCCCTCCCTATGTGTCCTTGATGTTGTGATTTGACTGTATCTGTGCTTTAGTGTACTGAGGTGTTTTTTTTATATCACTGTTACGTCCCCTGTAGGGGGCGTGGCACTGGGCTTTTTTTTTTCCCCTCTTCCCGCAACCGCTTTCCCAATGTATTCTTTTTGTTCTGAAGAAAAATTGGTGCGCTCTCCTGTGTGGCTGCCCTCAGTCTTCCCGAACTGGTGTGTCTATGTGTTTTTGTTTGTTTGATCTTGGTACGGGCTGTACTGGAAGTCAATTTCTCCCTGGAGATCAATAAAGTATATTCAATTCAATTCAATTCAATTCAAACGGATGAGAGGAGACTCTGGGACCCACCGTTGTTGTGGCCCTCACACAGGAGCTGCAGGAAGCGGAACAGGTCACAGGTGAACTCGTCATCCGCCATCACTTTCTCATCTGAAAAAGGCAGGGGGGGGGGAGGGGTGGGGGTGAGTGCACGGGGGGGGGCTCAGAGTTATTTCAGGGGAGTCCACAGCGGTGAGCAGAGGTGAGGAGGGGGTTAGATCTCTATGGGGCTCAGGTTAAGATACGGAGGGTTAAACCACTGGATCTGTTCAAAACAGGCATTTTTTCCTGCACTGTTCTGCTTATAAACTGTCCTCTGGGATAAAATAAATTAATACATTAAATTAAATTAAATTAAATTAAATAATAAATATCTATACATATATGTATGTATGTATATATATTTTTTATATTTTTATATATATCTATACTAAAAAATAAATAAATACAAACAAACAAACAAATAAATAACATCCAGTCTTTTTAAACTGTATACAAATAATGAAATATATATATTTTTTTAAATATATATTAAATAAATAAATAAATACAAACAAATAAATAAAATCCAGTCTTTTTAAACTGTATACAAATAATTAATAATATATATATATATATATATTATTTTTTATCCACTATAAAAAGACTGGGTTTTTCATAATGAGGAAATGGGTGATTTTATCTTTCACCTATCAGAAAGAGAAACTATCAGACAGAGATGAGAAAACTTTTCTAAATAATTCCACATGTTGAATCTAAAACAAAACAAAAAAAGTGTACATTTACTGTACATTTTCGCAGAATTCAGATTACCGAGCCATTTTCCTTTAGAGGTAACTGAGCTGGTTAAAGGCTCATCACACCAACCAGAAATGTATTAGTAACATCAGCTATAAATCGACTCTTTTAGCAGCAGGCAGAGCTGAAGCACACGTGTGAGTCTGAAGCATCTTTTAGAAAAAATACGTTTTCTCTACTCTGTTCTTTCAAACAGTCAGTATCTAGGCAGCAAAAACCGATATTTACTTTATTTATTTTAGGTCAATAACAGATTGTAAGACATCATGTGCAGTTGCTCTTCTGAGGTTTAACCTTTAGATAAAAAAAAAACGAGCAAAAACTAGATAATTTATGATTATGTCCTCTTGTTAAAAAAAAGAAAAACAAATGTTTTGTGTGTATGGATAAAAAAAATAAATGCGTAAGTACTGTCAGCTCATTCCAGCCTGCTTCCATTAGCTTCTGTTAGTTTAAAAAAAACCACAAAGACCTCTGAGTTCCCATCCGCTTATCTGCTGGAGGCCTTTTCTCTTCTCCCGCTCCTTCTCCAAAAACTAACACTCGGTTTAATCGTTTTACAGGGAAAACACATTTTACATTTAACAGAACTCACAGGAACAGCAAAGCAAACGACAGTAACATCACACGGACATGAACACATAAAGGAGGACAGGAAACAGGAAAAACCAACACAGACAAAGACTCAAACGTCTACACACCACACCACCATGCAGGACAGATCTACTGCACTCTGCCCAACTCTGCAAAACGCTGCAAAACGCTGCAAAATGCTGCAAAACTCCGCACAACTCTACACAACTCTGCCCAACTCTGCGAAACGCTGCAAAACGCTGCAAAACGCTGCAAAATGCTGCACAACTCTGCACAACTCTGCAAAACTCTGCAAAACTCTGCAAAACTCGCTCGGTTTTGGACGTTTGGGGAAGCAGAACTCTAACAGACTAACCAACAAACACATCTTTATCATGTTGAGTCTGTGAAATGCACAGTGAGCTATCCCCTGTTATCCATCAGGGTGGAAATCAGTGGTAAAAAACTCACTTTTTAACACCAAAATCAGTTGTTGTTTTGTTTGGAGCATCTCACTTTGGCTGATTTCAATATTTTGACCTAATTCATTAGCATGCTTTTAGAGCACTGTCTCTCACAACAATGCATTAGCATGCTCAGACCAATCCGTTTCTGTGTACAAAGTCAGACAAAACAAAACAACAAGCGTTTGGGATTTCCTAAAACCTCGATCCTGGAGACAAACAGGGACCACAGGACAGGAACCAGCAGCTGTGAGCTGCTTTGATACTTTGATGGGGATATTAAAAAGAAAGCGGGGTGCAAAGGACGGACAGACACAAATTTGCTGCATATTTGTAAATGACGGGAATCTTTAAAAGACCAAAGCTGGAGCCTTTTGCTGCTTTTCATCATCAGATAACTTTATAGATAACAAAGTCATATCTCTCTGGAAACAGCATGAACCCAGGATCTGCATTTTTCATCCTATCGGAACTGTCGAGCAGCCTCTGGCTGCAGCCTGTAGGAGCCTCGGCTGGATATCCAACTCCTCCCACATCCAAGTCGGCCATTTTGATTAGGTCATGTGACTAGCAGCTTTCTGAGGTGGAAACAAAACTTTACTGTTTACACAAAATCAGAAGATAAACGATGTCCTAACCCAACCCTAACCCTAACCCTCCACCCTTCATAATTGTGAGAAAGAAATATTTTTTGGGTTAAACTTGTTTGGACTTATTGTACAAACCTATTTAACATCCACTATTTTAACATAATATTATGGATAGAGTTTAATTCAGTGTTGGCAAGATTCATTTCACTATTTTAAAATGAATGTCTGTATTGGCATGAAGCAATTAGGATTTTCTTGCCTGGGATCTTCCTATTGGTGACCTAATAAAATGGCCGACTTGGATGTGGATGGAGTTGGTAGCCATCCTTGGCTTCCTGCAGTCTGCAGCCAGACGGACTTGTGACTTTTCCCGATCTGATGTTCCACAGAAATCTGGCTGTGAGGATGGACCTTCTCTCTGTGACCACAAAGAGCTGGAGGGGAAAGCTAAAGCTACCGGGCTCCAAGGAGTTACAGTAGATCTGTGATCCAAAAGATTTGAAAGAAACACTCAAGGATGAAAGCGGAGCGCTGCGGTCGCCTTGTTAGAATTTGGCTATAACTACTCACTTTAACATTGTATGCTATCAAATAATTTATGTAAATTACTAATTGTTTTATTTCCTTATAAAACTATATTTTTGTCTTAAATTCTCCGTCTGTAACCATAGACTCTCCTCTCTCTTTTTATTTTCTCTGTTGCATTAGATCCACCTTTAGGTCAACACAAATACACACCATTTGTTAGCGCATTCCTGTCATCTGCATGAATTAGGACCTGGCCTGTTCCTGCCCAGAGGTAACTGGCCAATAGGACTTGGTTGTGTCCAGTCCTCCTTTGAGGAGGCGGATGGAGCCCAGGAGATAATGCCCATCACCCAGATCTCAGGGCTCTTTGCCCACTGAGACCCAGAGAGAGGTTTTAGTCTGTCAGAGCCCAGCTGATACACTTAACTGTGACCCAATAAATGTTTTTTTTTTACTTTTGATCCACTCTGGTTTACTCTCAGGTTTCCTCCGTTAAAGAGGCGACCGCAAAGCTTCCTTTAGCCGAGAACTTGAGTGTGAAATGAAATGCCTAGTAAGTTCACAGCAAGGAAAAGACTAGTCGGGTGATTAGGAGCCAGAGAGAGAGAGAGAGAGAGAGAGAGAGAGAGGAGGGGGTGAGAGGACAGGAAAGGGTGAGAGAGGGAGGAAAGTGTTTCACAGCAAATCTTCATTTACCGCGTTCTAGCTTCATATCTGAGAACCGCGAGAGCAGCGATTGGACGAGTAGGACGGACAAAAAAAGGGCGAATGGGGGGAAAAGTGAACAAGGCGTCGGGGGGAGAGAGACAAAGAGACACGCAGTGAGTCCAGACATCTCCTGACCCTCAGTGGGCGGTGATCCAGTGGGTGGAACCAGGGATCCACACACGGGATCCAGTATGGAACCAGGCATCCACACAGGATCCAGTGTGGAACCAGGAATCCACACGGGATCTAGTGTTAACCAGGAATCCACATAGGATCCAGTTTGTGGAACCAGGGATCAACACAGGATCCAGTGTGTGGAACCAGACATCTACATGGGATCTAGTGTAGAACCAGGCATCCACACAGGATCCAGTGTGTAGAACCAAGCATTTTCAAAGGATGTAGTGTGTGGAACCAGGGATCCACACAAGATCCAGTGTGGAACCAGGCATTTGCAAAGCATCCAGTGTGTAGAAACAGGCATCCACACAGGATCCAGTGTGGAACCAAGCATTCAGAAAGGATCCAGTGTTGAACCAGGAATCCACACTGGATCTAGAGTGGAACCAAGCATCCAGAAAGGATCCAGTGTGGAACCAGACATCCACACACTGGATCCAGTCTGGAACCAGGCATCCACACAGGATCTAGTGTGGAACCAGGAATCCACACAAGATCCAGTGTGGAACCAGGCATTTGCAAAGGATCTAGTGTGTGGAACCAGACATCCACACACAGGATCTACTGTGGAACCAGGCGTCCACACAGGATCCAGTGTGGAACCAGGCATCCACACAGGATCCAGTGTGTGGAACCAGGCATCCACACAGGATCTAGTGTGGAACCAGGCATCCACACAGGATCAAGTTTGTGGAACCAGGCACCCACACGGGATCCAGTATGGAACCATGCATCCACACAGGATCCAATTTGTGGAACCAAGCATCCACACACAGGTTCTAGTGCGTAGAACCAGGCATCCACATGGGATCCAGTCTCTGGAACCAGGAATTCACTCACAAGATCCTGTGTGAACCAGGCATATGTGTGTGTGTGTGTGTGTGTGTGTGTGTGTGTGTGTGTGTGTGTGTGTGTGTGTGTGTGTGTGTGCGCAGCATACTCACTGCCGCCCTCCTCTGAAACCATCCCAAGTCCTTCTGCCTTGTTCTGTCTCTCAAATGCATTCAAGTCCAAAACGCTGCAGACAGGAAGTGTTTTCAAACAGAAATCAGTCTCACAAAGACCAGTTTCCCCGGCAGGAGAGGGTCAGAAAAATCCCCCACCTGCAGGTCTGCATCAGAGCCTGAACGCTCAGGAAGAAGCCCACGTCCTTCTTATCCTTCAGGTAGTCCAACATTTTCTGCACACGCACAAAAGAGAAAGAGTCAGACAAATAAAACCCCAGAAAACAAGCGTCTAACCGGCTTTTCCGAGGATCTTTCTTTTATTTTTGTGGGACCCTGGCTGCTTTTTCCCTCATTTACCATTTTAATGATAAATTTCCTTTCTTTGTTGGAGTCCCGCATAATGATTTATGAAGCATTCAGGCAGGAAAAAAAAAAGCCCGTAACTCAAGGGCTGAGCCAGCATTGTGTCCAGCTCAGCAGAAAAAGTATTTTAAAGGGGATCTTTAGGCTCTTTGTTAGGAGAAGCCCGTCACAAAAACACAGAATTTTTTCCGTGTCTTTAGCTGATGGCGAAAAATGCCAAAGAAAAGCCAGTCTGACAGACAGGAAAGAGGATTTCTGAGAATTCCCAAAGAGCTGCTGGCTGGAAACTGTAAAGATCTGAGCTGGTGAGCAGAGTCCTTAAAACATCTGAGGAAACTGGACCAGTGGAGGACAGAAGAAGAAGAGCTGGGCCTAAAAAACTCCTCAGAACTGTACAAATTGTTCATTTTTCCAGATTCTGACCGACTTTTCTAGATAAAATTGGGTAATTCAAACTGCTCGATGCGTGAAATGCTGATGGAAGTTTTACTGACAGCCAGAGGGCTTGTATCTTGTATTTTTCTGTAAAACGTGAACTCCATATTTATCAGGCCAAACCACATATCAATGGTCAATCTATCCACCAAACTCCTAGATTTTTTTTAGGGGTCTTTATTTTCACGTTGTATTTTTATTCTTATTCTTTGCTTTTTTTTGCTTAATTTAAGGGCTTTTATTTTTTACTTTGTATTTATATTCTTATTCTTTGCTTATTTTTGCTTAATTTAGGGGTCTTTATTTTCACGTTGTATTTTTATTCTTATTCTTTGATTATTTTTTATCAATTTAGGGTTTTTTATTTTTTTCTTTGTATTTATTATTAGTGTGTACCTACCTGTACTTAATCTGTATTTTTTGTTTGTTTTTTTGCATTTTGCTCTCTGTGTGCCACTTTTTTGCCCTGTAAGCTGCTGGTAACTTTAATGTCCTGAGGTAGTCTTCCCTAGGGATCAATAAAGTACAAGTCTAAGTCTAAAAAGCCTCCTTCATTTTGTCGTGGCTGAGTTTTCCCAGCCTTTTCCGGCCTCCCGTACCTGCTGCACATCGCTGTTGCCTCCGTTGAGGATGGAGATTCCCAGTTTGAGCGTGGAAGAAACCATGACTCCTGGCTCGCCTGAAACAAGCAGAACTTTACATTTAGCATCATTTAGGTCAGTGTTTTTCAACCTTTTTTGAGCCAAGGTACATTTTTTCATAGAAAAATTCCAGAGGCACATACCACCAACCAAAAATGTCAAACAAATCTGTAGCCGCCTATAGTGACACTATAGTTATTCTTATTTTATTCTTATCTTACATTAAGTGTCATGAATAGGAATCAAATAAACACAAAAATGTATTTTTATCATATTTTATATTTTTTCTTTCAAATTGCACTTAACATGTCCACCTCAATATACAAAATTATACACAAAATCTAGTCATAAGGAATTATTACATGATTACTCCACCAGTCACTAGTTCAGCACAGACACTCAAAAATGGCATATTATTTGCAGATAATTAATTCCTTATCAAAATATCTTTTTAGACCAATTAGGTGAAATAGGATGATTTTCTACGGCACACCTGACAATCACTCACGGCACACTAGTAAAAACACTGATTTAGGTCCATCCCCTCCGGTCGGGTTTACAAATGGGGCCCATGAGGAATTTTTGGTGAGATGACCTCACTCCTCTTTATCTGCTTCGCTAAGGAGAAGCCAGACAACGAGGTGCTGGCTCCTCTGACTACATGTTTCTGTTTATGTTTCTGCATTTAGCAGACGCTTTTATCCAAAGCGACTTACAGAGTAGACACAATATTACATTTATCATCACTATGACAATAAGCTATACAGAGGAGAAACACTGATCAGAGTCAGTGGTGAGATAGAGATAGAGGTAGAGGGACTACAGAAGGAGATGTGGGGGGATACAGGTACGGGTTAGGGTTAGGATAGGAGATGCTCTTTGAAGAGGTTCAATTAAATTCAATTCAATTTTATTTATATAGCGCCCCATCACAAGAACAGATATCTCAAAGCGCTTTCCAAACAGAGCAGGTCAGATCCTACTCTGAAGTTAACTCATTGACTGCCAGAGTTTTTTGAGCATTTTGACTGATTTTTCAAGAGCCACAGAATAGTTTGTGCTATGACTATGTAAACACCGAACACACCAAAAGAAAGAGTAGACTCTCTTCTTTCATCAGGAAAAAATAATTGTTTCTACCTTATTCCGTTCTTCCTCAACTTGCGTCTCACCGGCGACATGTTCTCTCATAGCGAACCGTTAGCTTTTTCTTATTTGCCTACAGTCTATGCTCATCTCCCATCAAAAGTGGCACTGCCCCCTAGAGGGTCAATTTGTTACTACATACTCTGTCTAGAAGCCTGATATTTACGGACAAGCTTTAGCAGATCGTCCCCCAAGCCACTCGTGTTGAAAAACATAAAAGACGTCTACAGACGTCTTTGGTAGTCAACGGTTGTAATTGAATTGACGTCTATAGACCTCTTTGGCAGCCAATGAGTTAATTGCAGAAACCCAGCAATTCCCAGGTGGGTCTTCAAGAGTTTCGTGAAGACAGACAGGGATCAGCAGTGGGAGGCCAGATGGGGTTTTGGGGGTTGGGGGTAGGGAAGACAGTGTGAGGGCAGATGGGGTTGGGGGTTGGGGGTGGGTTTGGGGTTTGTGGGGGGGGTGGTACCTTTGCAGGCGCTGATCATCTGCAGCACCATCTCGGCCGCCCCGCGGTTGTGCAGGCGGGACTGCTGGTACAGCAGCCTCTGCTTCTCCATCTCCTTCTCCTGCGGAGCAGAGCCAACGGAGCCGGCTGAAAGCCCGCAGGGAGGACCTGCACGGCCCCCCACAGGCACACACACACACTCAGACCGCCACCCACAACGCGGGGCTCCGCCCACAACAAGGGGCTCCGCCCACAACAAGGGGCTCCGCCCACAACTCGATACTAAGCCCACACTGGAGCTGCTGGTTTCGGAGCTCATCATTAAAAGGTTTCAGGCTGGTTTAAAATTTAAGTTTAAATAAAAAAACTTGGAATTTTGTATATATATATATATATATATATATAAATATAGACATGTATATATGTATATGCTGTCGTTTTATTTATGGAGCTAGTAACAAAAATAATTTCCTTCTTGGATTATTAAAGTATTTCTGATTCTGATGCTGATTCTGATTAAATAAAAAACTCGGTTAAAATTTTTTTAAATAAAAATAGAAGTTGAAATCAAGGTTGAAATCAGTTTGATTTAGTTTTAAATTGTGTTTTTATTTATGTTAATGTCCAATTTCCACCGTTTTTTTTAACCTGTATCTCACAGCGTCATTAATTAATATTTATCCACTTATTTACTTATTTTCCTTTGTCTTTGCTTTCCTGTCCTGTAGGTTTTAGACAGAATTTGCATATTTTCTTCTTATAAAATTACCTAATCTATCACTCACTTTCCATTAACTTTAAATCAGAACTGTTTTTGAACATATCTGAGATCAGAAACACCGCGGTGATTAAGTTAATTCTGACCTTTGGAACCTGAGTTTCCTGTTTGTCTTGCTTAATCTAAAAAGTTAATGAAAACTCACTGAAGCAGACTCTATCATACCAGGAAATGAACTCATATTCGTATTCAAGGCCAAACTCCCCCACTTACTTTGACTCCCGGTAGGTGGATTTAACTGCCTCCATTCATTCATTCATTCTTTCTCTCTCTCACACAGTGTGTATTAGTTATTCCAACTCTTGAAACACAGCAAAAACTTTGTCCAACAGTACACAACACACACTTCACACACTCCTCCAAGTCTGAGTAACACAGCATGCAACCTCCAAATCCAACTGAACGGTTTAGGGTGGGTCTGGCTTCTGTCTTGGCTCCCTTTCAGCATTTTAAGACGCAAAAATTGATGAGAGTCGTTCTTAAAATAAGTAATTTAGGTCCATGATCAGGGCCACACCTCAAACACACCCTCATTTCTTACATTTTTTGACATTTGGATGTTCAAAAGTGTCCAGATCTGGTCTTAAGGGTCTGGTTTATTCCAGGATTTAGATGTTTCCCTGCTTCTAAACCTGCTAATGAAGACTCTCATCCCATTTCTTATCCGTTCATCTACTTTTCCCTCTACTTTCTCCTTCTTTTCAGGTATTTCCGACCCTCTGGGACAGAATTCTGGGTCATTTTCTGGGTCCCAAACTAGCCTGAGAGGGACAGTAAACCTTCTTCATGTCTGGTTTTCCATCTCATACTTTTATTTTATTTATTTAACCAGGGGAAGTCTGGGGTGACACACACCTTCCTGTTGACAAAAGGGGTTAGATCTGACCCACCCATCGCACACCATGCACCTCCCAAGACACACAGAACCACATCCACCCCTCCCTCTGCCCCCCCCACCCCCCCAAACCCCTCCACCCCCCCTCCCACGTGAGCCTGTCTTTAAAAAATGCTGCACAGATTTATTTTCCTCTGGTTACAGAGCTTCTGCTTATTGTTGTGTGCCTTTGTGGGAGCGGTGGGAGGTTCAGTTATGAATGTGTGTGTGTGTGTGTGTTTGTGGGTGTGTGTGTGTGTGTGTGTGTGGTGACTCAAGTGTTTGCTGGCGTGAGCTCGGACTGTGCAGGCTTTTACTGTAGTCCCTGGCGAGCACAGAGGAGGGTTTGTTAGCGCCGTCCAAATCAAAGTAAAGACAACAAACAAAAATCGGTTAGTCCTCCAAGTGAGCCGGAATCAATCAGAGTCGGTCAACAAAAGGAAAACGTGAGCACAGCAGGCGTGAGTCGGGATCAGATCCGGGTGACAAGTGACTGCAAACGCACAAAATAGTTAATAGTTAACACAGCTAGGAGCACAAATCAGGCTCAAACGAGGGCTAATAATGCTCTTTTTTTTTCCAATAAGTCCATCTACGACTAAAGAAAGGGGTTTCCGGGGCTAACGGACCTAGCTTAAAGCTAACGCTGTGGCCTGGTGGTTGTGTTTAGCTCCACCACCTCTCTGCACTCGGGTCGGGTCATGCAGCCTCAGAACGAATGGAGTCCAGCAAAGGCATGCACAGGTCAGGAAGGAGACACGCGGCGTGAGTGGACCAGAGAGGATATGCTGTGGAAGGCGTGTGTTGGGTGGGGGGGGGGTGTGCCGGGTGTGATGTCACGGTGTGGCCGCTCCGGGGGGGAGCTGCTTCTCCGCTGACTCCCCTGTGTCCCCTCCCCTGGTCCCCCCATACCATCTCTGTCTGTCGCACCTCAAAGGATGGCTCCTCCCCCTCCTGCTCTCCCCCTTCGTCTTCCTCACCAATGTGGCAACTCTGCAGGGAGAGGGGAGAAGATCGAAGATCAAAGTCCATTCCTGAAACCCTAAAACCCTCCTCAACATAGAATTTGGCTATAATTACTCGCTTTAGCATTGTAGGCTATCACATGATCTGTGTAAATTACTGATTGTTTTATTTCCCAATAGAACTATTTTTTGTGTTAAAGGCTCTGGCTGTAACCACAGATTTTATTTTCCTCTTTTTGTCTCAAGGCATTAGATCCACCTTTAGGTCAACATACACAAACACACCATTTGTTACCACATTCCTGTCATCTGCATGAATTAGGACCTGGCCTGTTCATGCCCACAGGTAACTGGCCAATAGGACTCAGTTATGTCCAGTCCTCCTGTTAGAATTTGGCTATAACTACTCACTTTAGCATTGCATGCTATCACATGATCTTTGCAAATCACTGATTGTTTTATTTCCTTATAGAACTATAGTTTGTGTTGTTTATTTTATTTTCATTTGTATAACTATATTTTGTGTTAAAGTCTCTGGTTGTGTCCACAGATTCTCTTTTTCTTTCTCTGATTGCATTAGATCCACATTTAGGTCCACACAAACACACATACTTAACTGTAACCTAATAAATGTTATTTTTTATACTTTTGATCTACTCTGGTTTATTCTCAGGTTTCCAGCTAAAGAATCGGGCTAACAGGGTCAAGGTGCAAACTCCCAGCTCTGAGAAGCTGCACTTTTCCCCCCGTAAAACAGAGAATAGGACCAGAGGGGTGGACCTACCTTAGCCATAATATCAGCGTACGACATGTAAAGATGGTCCACGTCCAGTTTGCTGTGGGGGGGAGAAGCAACGTGAGCAGAACCTGCGAGTCAAAGCGAGGGAAAACCGGGGAAAGAGGAGGGCCGGCGTACGTCTTTTCTGTGAGCGCCGTGCGGCTGAAGTGGAGGATCAGCTGATGAAGGGGGTCCGGCTTGGTCTCCGTCTCCTCTTCCTCCTCCTCCTCTTCCTCCAAGGCTTTCTAAAGACCGGAGACGAGGCGTTAGCGAGCGGTTTGGCTAGCGGGGGACGGGTTTCGCGGGCGCCTACCGAAAGGTCGTCGATCATCTTGTCCTCAAACGAGTAGCCCTCCGTCTCCAGCCAGTTGCGCTTGTAGGCGTCCAGGAACATGTTGGTCGCTCTGTGCCTGTAAGAGAGCAAAAGTCTGAGAAGTTTGGGGCCTGTTTGTGGCTCATTTCTGCTCAGAGGCCAGATAGCTCAGCCGGTAGAGCTTCAGAGTTTTAATACGAAGGTCCAGGGCTCAAATCCCATTTTAGCCGCAGTGTGCTAGCTGTTACCGTAACTTCTTCTGTATCTTAGATATCAAGATATGTCTTTGGGCTGGGGGTTAGTGTGTTACATGTCAACGGGAAAATATATATATATATATATATATACATATACATATACATATACATATACATATACATATACATATATACAGGGTACGAAATGACCTTTATTGTCCGGTGTGAGAAAATCAAAAGCTGTTAGCGCTCAGCTCCATGGGCAAATCAAGTTTTTATATCAAATACATGCTAAATAAACAGGGAATCAACAAAAAAATGCGTTTTTGTTTCAAATCCATCGTCCCGCCATGTTATCTTTGGCCTATTTTGGACTGATTTGGGTCAGTTTGGGTAGGCTTTGGACCACTCTTGGACCAGTTTAGCCTCCTTTTGGACTGGTTTGTGTTCATTTTGGGTTAGTTTGGGTCAGTTTTGGACCAGTTTGGGTCCGTTTTGGACCAGTTTAAGTCATTTTTGGGCCAGTTTGGGTCCCTTTTGGGCTGGATTGGGTTAGTTTGGGTCGTGCGCTCAGCTCCGTGGGGTAGGACGGGTTTGCAAATGAAGTTTTTATATCGAATACATGCAAAATAAACAGGGAATCAACTAAATAAAGGGTTTTCGTTTAAAATCCATCATTCCTCCATGTTATCTTACAGTGTATCATAATTTTTATGAAATCGTTGCAGGCAGGACGAGGTTGCGCCGCCAAGCGAGAAGAACTGAAAACGTTTTTTAAAATATTATAGCACCGAATTTGACGCGATGTGAGGCGAGGCTACAAAGAAATATTCAGATTTAGTCTGCTGGAGCCCACGTGACAGAACAGAATCAATCGGGCTACTTTTGGTCAGCTAACAACTTTTCTGAGTTGTTAGCCCTGCTAGCTAACACCAGATTCCCACGAATTTCAAACCCTGATATCCATTTCCTTAGTAAGCCAAGTAAGCAGGTCAGAGAGGAATAAATGCTTACGCGGGGATGTTGTAGAGAGGCGTCATTCTGAAACAGGCCACCACCGCCCGGCGCCGCTGCTTGGACAGCAGCTTGTGCCAAACCATCTTCTTGGACTTGAAGGGGTGCTCGGTCTGAGGGGGGAAAGCCCACAGGTGAGCGGAGCACTCTCCGGAAAAAAGGCTCGCGGCTCTTTCTGGGCTCCAGAACCGGGGTCGGTACTCACCACCTCGATGTGGTACAGGACGGCCGACACCTCCTGGACCCTTTTGACCACCTTCTCGGGGTCCTCGGCGTCCTCCTCCTTCCCAGAGCGCTCCTTATAAAGAGACATCTGCCAGCGCATAGCCGGGTCCTCCACCTGAAGCCACACCAGTTATCAACACACTTAAGATGTACGACACTATCAGAGATTTCATTATGCCACTATTTGGGACAAATAAAGATATTATCAGAATGTCCCTTAAGCCTATAATGCCGTATGTATCATATTTGATAGATACGGTTTCTGAGGTCTTTTGGATCTGAGACTTTTTGCATCATTCAATGGTAAAAGCTTCAGATATACCTGATAACAGCCAGTAAAAGACTACACTAAAATATATCTTTGACTTATTGTACGCTAATTTGATTTTAAAAAATTCTGTTTTTTTTCTTCATATGTTGTTGAGGGGCCAAAGAAAGACTTCAGACTAAAACAATCCAACATTCTTCCTATTTTTCTTGGATCAGGCTTTAAAGGGTTAAAACCCTGAATACAAATATCAAAATATCAAAATAGACCAATTCCCCTTTTTGCTTTTGGGTTGGTTTATGTCCTTTTTGTTGGAGGCTGAACTAGTACCAGACAAGGAACTGTAACTTTTCATTTTACAAAAAACCTGTTTGAGTCTTATTATTAGTTTTATCTATACTTTAGACATCACCTTTAATGCCAGTATGCTGCAACATCCCCAAAGCAAACGTTTTTAATGTCACTGCTCTTTAGAAGACTTGCTCTCTTTCCCAGTTGAAATAGCTAAATTCATTTTTTTTTATGCAAAGATGCTACAAAAACGGGATAACCTAAATACTATAAATGCTGAACAATAAAACATGGGTCCTGAACAATAAAACATGTCTACAAATACCAGATCCAGGGCAAAACGAATTTAAAACGGGATTGGAAGTGTTCACAAAAAGAAGATTTCTGACCATGAATGCCATATTTGCCCTACTCTCGGTTGAAACAGGGTAAAGGGATTTTTCAGGGTTCAAAACCGGGTTTTCTTCCTCATCCCTGAAACCGTTGCCTCACCTTGCCTTGCAGATGCATATTGTTGTGCAGGAACTCTCTCACTTCTTCATCTGTGTCTTTCTGTAAAAGCATAGAAGATTTATTATGCATTTAATATTTCTGCATATTATGCAAAAGATCCTGAGCTCTGTGAGAATATCAAAATCATACTTGAGATTTACTTGTTTTCTGTCATAATATATAACTTATTATGTTATAATAAGGATAATAAAGGAAGTCATTTGACTAAAATAGCATCTTTAAAGGGGAGATATTATGAAAAACCAAGTTTTTAATCATTTGATTGTGTACATTTGGGACTGTGGAGGGCCTATCAGCGGTCATGTTTTTGTGGGCTGCCTCAGTCTGAATCCAGGAGATAAATCAGGAGGTTTCAGGAGTGGGTAGTTTCTGACGTCATTAGCTCTAGCTCATGATGTGTGGTAGCGTGAGCGTTAGCATGGTAGCGTTAGCATGGTAGCGTTAGCATGGTAGCGT
>CAJRST010037755.1:0-27183 GCA_907169785.1 Menidia menidia
AGCGCGATAAGGGACAGCAGCTTCAGAGGAACAGTGATGGGGGGGGGGGTTGGAAGATAAGGACCTGTTTGCTGCTCTACATCGAGTTCCTGATGTCCAACCGGCTCCTCTCTGTATTTTTTTGTTCATTTTTTTGTTCATTTTTTTTCCTTTTCTTTTTTTATTTTTTTTTCTCTTTTCTTTTCTCTTTTTTTCTTTTCTTTTTTTTCTTATTTTCTTTTCTTTTTTTCCTCTCTCTGTATTAACTCCGCATTAGTCTGCAGGGCATCTTTACTGTCCGTCAGGTTTAAACACTCATGGGTAGGTGGTGCGTTTAAGTGCGAGGTTTAAGTTGGCCGTTGGCTTATTTCCGTCCTACACGGCTGGAAATGCCCACCCCCCGGTTCGCCCCGGTGACCTATCAGAAGATGAGTTCATTTCTTTTTCAGAAGTCAGAGATGAATTTTCCTCCTGAAACGAGTGGGTGGGCGTGTGTTCAAGAGTTTATTGTTTATTGTGGCGACTCAGCAAAAGCCCTGAACGTCCAAAAAGTGTGAACATCTGTGTTGTGAAGATACACAAAGCTCAGACGAAGGTAAAATATACTGTTAAGCTTTCGCTCCCAGGACCACAAACTGTCCACCCACATCAAACTCCTCCTCGTGTTTCTCTCAGAATCTCCTAATCCCTCGCGTTTTGGAGCAGTTTCCATCAAAATAGTTTAGATTTTTTTCGTTTTACAGGTAATGCACGCGGCTTGTTTACCTCTTCTTTCTACCTCCGAGCAACATGGCTTTAGACTCTGACTTAAAGCCTGAAATTTCAGCGTGGCTTTAGCTCGCCGTTGCCCTGGCAACAGCGAGGCAGGTGAGGAGCGAGTTCGCAGAGCTAAGAAACACCTAAAGGGCAAAGGTCAAAGGCACAGGGCCAGACAACTCTCCTCCAGGGCACAACCAGGGTTAGGGTTAGGGTTAGGGTTAGGGTTAGGGTGTTTAAAAACTGAACCCAAAGGCACGTGTTTGTACTTTTAATAGCACGGAAAGCTGATGAATTTATCAACTCCAGGGGTACAACAGCAGGTCCTCTGAATGTGCCAAAAACAGGAAACCCTAACCCTAACCCTAACCCTAACCCTAACCCTCAGTCACAGACAAAACAAGGTGCTGCTAGGAGCCTAGGGGCCACTAGGGGGCCCCCAAGAGCGAATAAAATACATTGTTTTGGCATTTTTTATTTTTTCATTTGCATATTTAAGTGATAATCACTTTCATAAAAGGTAAACAATCATACTAAAACATGACTTCATGCTAGTTTGACTTTTTTTTAATTCCTTTTTTCCAAATTTTCTGTCAGCTTCCATGTTCTTCCACAAATTAAATTAATATTTTATTGTTTATTTATTTGGATCCCCATTAGCAGTCAGTAATTTGACAACTACTCTTCCTGGGGTCCTTTTAAAATTATACAGATACACAAAACAAACAAAATATCAAATGATCACATCATAAGAACAACTATACATTTCAAATTATTTCACATTACAGTACGATCTGTTACACAAATATAATAGTAAATAGTAATAGTAATAGTAAAATAGTAAGATGTATATTCCAAGAGATGGGTTAGGAAAAGTAAATCTGTCTACTGTAGGTGTGTAAATGATGGGCCCCTAAAGGCCCAATAACGCACTTTCTGTTCCGATACCACGAAAGAACAGCGACATTATCATTTTTCCCTCCAATATCCTCCTGAGACCTGGCCCATTCATTTATGTCCATTATAGTGGACATTTTGTCCACCTGTGCCCCCCCTAAGTATCTGGAGTTACTCTATCAAGCCCTACAGTGTTCTGTAGAGGACATCCTGGGCTTTCCAGTGATGTACCATGTGATTGGTTTGCATGCTGGGAACTTGACTTTTTTCCTAAGAGTTCTTAGGTAAATATCCCTTTCAAGACATCTTCAATTCAATTGAATTTTATTTATATAGCGCCACATCACAACAACAGTTGTCTCACAGAGCAGGTCAGACCCTACTCTGAAGTTAATTACAGAAACCCAACAATTCCCACCATGAGCAAGCACTAGGCGACACAGGCGAGGAAAAACTTCCTTTTAACAGGCAGAAACCTCGAGCAGAACATCTTCTTTTTTATTATTTAATTATCTAAAGCCTGTTCTATTTTCCCATGCAAATCGGCCTGTTGTCCTCCACAGTGGACATGCTATGAAATTAAAATTAAAAATATTTAAAAAAAAATTGAAATTGTAATGTTCTTTTTTAGGTCCAAATACATGGAAAATCACAACAAAAAAGAAATTTGAAGACACTTTTTTTTCTTTGGGTCTCAGGAGGATATTTAAGCATGAGGTCACAACGGTGTTTTTGGTTTTTTCAGATAAAAAGCGACGTTATGCCGGTCTCCCCATAAAAAAAAAGAGAAAATCCTGGTGGTGGCTTTTACAGCTGATTCCTTTCTCTTTGTGTGGCTGCCATTCCCTCTGTCAACCCCTTTAAATGTCTCCTGGATGTGAGAGGCCTAATGGGATGAGAGGAGTTTCAGTCATTTGGCGGATCGCTTCCCTCCGCTCGGTTCTGGGATCGTGCGGGTTATTTAGTTACGTCGCGGTAATGGGATCCAGAAGTGTTTCAGAGCGAGGGGATAAAATATGAACTTCAGCAGTTTTGAGTCGGCTGAACCTTTTAACCCTCTTTACCTTTGACACCGGCGAGCCCGTAAAGACGCAGAAGTGTGCGGAGTCGTAAATGGGCCTCACTTATGTAAAGCTCTCCACCGATTCGCTCACAGCTCAAACAGCTTTACGCTAAAAGCGGCAATCGCCCGTTAACTCATTGACTGGCAGCCATTTTCAGAACAGAGAGTCCCATACTTCCAGAGTTTGTTGAGCATTTTGACTGATTTTTCTAGAGCCACAGAATAGTTTGTGCTATGACTATGTAAACACTGAACACACCAAAAGAAAGAGTAGACTCTCTTCTTTCATCAGGAAAAAAAATGTGTTTCTACCTTATTCCGTTCTTCCTCGACTCGCGTCTCACCGGCGACATGTTCTCTCATAGTGAACCGTTATTGTCATGGCCTCACTAAGAGTCACTTATCCAAGCAGCTAAACATGTACTCAGCAACTCCGAGGAAGCAGATTCTTTTTTGTGAATTTACCGAATACTTTATCTTGTGAAACTGAAATGCAAACATACAAAACATACGTCAAGAATTGTACATGTATAGACATAAATTACGATTGGCTAAGCTCCGTCACGTATTTGTTAACGTTGTTAACATCAACATATGAATTACCGTAAAGGTTACTAGAAATATGTCCTATGGTAAAAATAAATACTTACAGACGTTGCTTGAACAAACATGGAAACAAACTGTCACAAATTAGGAGTAGAAGACGAAGGCAGCCGTCTTCGCTACCGGCAAACTGAAGCTGACTCCCGTTGCTAGGATACCGTAAACTTCCTGTCTAGCGGGTTGTCAAATAAACGTCTCCCTAAATCGTTTTTTATAATTAGCGCAACGATAACAAGTAGGTACATAAATCTCACTAAAATGTAACCTAATGAAAATTGCATCAGAAGAAAATATAAAACTGCAAACATAACAGTTACCTTTTTCTTATTTGCTTACAGTCTATGCTCATCTCCCATCAAAAGTGGCACTGCCCCCTAGAGGGTCAATTTGTTACTACATACTCTGTCTAGAAGCCTGATATTTACGGACAAGCTTTAGCAGATCGTCCCCCAGCCACTCTCGTTGAAAAAAACATAAATGACGTCTATAGACGTCTTTGGCAGCCAATGAGTTAAGACGCTCGTTCTCTTTCCACTCAGGCTGTGTGGAGGAGTGTGTGGTGGAGTTCATTAAGCCAAAAAGACGCTTTGACATACGGATTATGATCCCGGATCCACAGACCTGGTGTGGGGAGAGTCCACCAACCCATCAACTGTCGATTTACGAGCTTTAGCCTCTCTTTTCTGTGTCTTTTTAGTACAATTTGGGGTAATTGGGTGAGAGGTGGGGTTCACCCTGTGTGGTTTAGTACCTCGGGAGACAGACCAACCAGACTGTGGTGCCACAAAGCGATTCTTTGTGTTGCGACAAAACCTTCAGATCAAAGAAACAGAGTCGATTCCATCGGATTTCTTACAATAAACTCACCTTCACGGCTCAAAGATGAGAGAGAGAGAGGGAGAAAGAGAGAGAGTTTTTCTATTTGTCTTTGTTTTTTCAGCATCTCTTAACGGTCTTGGGGGCTGCATTGGTTACCGTGGCAACAGCGATACAGTCGTTCATCAGCCAATTTGGACGAGTATACCCGGGACATGTTTCCAGACCCGAAAACATTGCCCTCCTTAAACTTAAAAGCTCAGCCTTCCCTAATTCCGGAAATCAGGAAAACACGAGGCTGGAATCTAAGAGGCAGAATTCTGAAGGAAGAAAATGCAGGAAAACTAGAATACCATCCATTTATATCTGCCTAGTATCTCAGTTCTTTGACTTTAACCCAACTTTGCCTAAAATTTCTTTGGTTTTTGATGGCTTTGCTGGTAGATGCTTTGTGTATTCCAGATATTTGGTGTATATATGATCTCTCAACATCTCTCTTTGTCAATGTTTGAACTACTGTGATCGATAAAGAAAAATAAAAAATTTTGTTTGTTAGTTTGTTTCTAGCTAGCAAAGGCTAGTGGATGAGCACAGTGGGGTGGATATTGGCTTTGCAGGGATACAGAGCAGCAGAAACTCTGTCCTCCAACCTCCAGATGCATGTTTCGATCTGGACATTTTTTTTTTTCCTTTTTTATTTCTGTTTTTCTCTTTTTTTTGCTTAATTTTTTCATTTTTTTCCACTTTTTTTTTCTTCTTTTTTTTCAATCTGGAATTTAAATGAACTGCTTTAAAAAGTTGGTCAAAGTGGAGTTTTTTTCTTTTCTTTTTTTTTCTTCCTTTTTTCTCTTTTTTTCTTTTTTTCATTTTTTTTTTCTTTTTTTTTTCCTTAATTTTTTCCTTTTTCCCCCGTTCTTTTTCTTTTTTTTCTTTTTTTTTAAATCTGGAATTTAAAAAAAGTTGGTCAAAGATGGCCGAACTCCGCTTTTTCCTCAGCAACAGCAATTCCGTGTTGCAATCCCCGGAGTTCCGACTTCATTATCTGGCCTCTACCTCTCAGACGGGCTCGTATTTAGGGTGGTTTTCACTTTTTTAAATGAGATCTACCTCCTTCATGAGCAAATATCCGCACATTTCTTTAAAAGTCTGACACCGCACATCGCCATGACAACCCCTCGGAGCGCCCGGACGCCAAAAAAATCCAGATATTCCTCGAAATATGTCGAGTTTTCCCACACAGAGCGAACAGATCTAAACCAATTAAGACGGGCTAACGCTGCTCTCTCACATCAATGTCAAGCGATTTTAAAAGAGACGGGGTGCTCTTAATAATTACGGCTGCCAGCCAACACGTTTTAATTAAATTCAGAATCGTGTGAGTTTCTCATAAAGGGGATTTTTGACCTGTGAAATGTTTGCGCGTAGTAAAGAATAACACCACCTACGCCGCAGAAAATAGGGCCGCCTTTCCAATTGTTCGGAGGATTAAAATCTAATATCCGAGCAGGAAAAAAACGAGTTCACAGTTGTGAGATTTGATTGACTGAAAAGAAAAACTTTTTTAATCAATCAATGCAAACTGATTTCAAACAAACCCAAACTTTCCTGGTATAAAGAAATACCAGCTACGGGTCCCTGTGTGGGTCATTTCCAGTAAATGTGGTCCAAGTGGACAGAACATGCCTCTTCTTCTTCTATGGAAGAAAAACGGTTGCTGATTTGATAGACGGATGGTCAGCTGAACTTTTTTTTTCTCCAATATATTTGATTAAATTTTCTCTTTTTTAACAACAAACTCACAGACAAAAAATTTAACATTATAACATGTACTTTTACACACTTACTTTCACTCATGCACTCACCATTCAAACCTGCTTTTATTTAGTTCCAAGAATATACAAAAACCTTTAGTTTAAAACAGAGAAAATTAGCAAGTTAATGTATGAATAGAAACTGTAATCAAGACATCCATTAATAATCTCCATCTTAAGGCCCTATGATCCTCATATATGGCCCCATAACTTCTCAAAGTCCCGTTGTTTACCCTCAGCTGAACTTTTTATGTGTGTAGATATTTCCGCTTGAGGCTGGAGGGTTTCATCTTGAGTTGATCACACAGATTCATCCCCCCAGATGATCAGAAAGTAGTTTAAAACTTGTCCCATTTGTCTCCCTGAAACTGAAGAAATCCACTCTCAAACCAGCAGTATTTACATTTTATTCCATCTGAAATAGAGTTTTGTGGTTGCTTTTATCTTTGTTGGATCATAACTTTGACATGAGCTGACCTTTTCTAAATGCTGAGGTGAGAAATCTCTATATATATTTATATATATAGCAGTTAAAGATAGTGTTGTAATTCACCTTATGAAACGAGCTGGGTAATTATTTTATGTGTATAGGTCAAACTAAAGAAAGGGGAAAAGTGGTGCATCCAGAAATTTTTTTTAGGCAGAAAATGCTGCTTTGACAGGTTTCTGCCTCTGAGGAGAAAAATAAGAAATAAAACAAATTGCCGGTCATTTTAAACTGACGGTTCCAAAACGAGTCATAGACAAAGGCAAAGACGCTCCACTTCAGCTCCGGATTATTAGGCTTTGACTCCTATTCTCACTGTGAAAAAAAAAAAAGAAATGTTTCAAATGGTGAAATTATCTTTGCATTGCCTCATATTGCTTTTGACAAACACTCTCAAATGGAGTCCCCCGCTGGGGGGAGAAAACCTATAATTGCATTGGCCTGTGAGGAACATCCTTTGAAGTGCCGCAATTTTCTCCTCGAGATGATGCGCGGCGCCGCCCATATTAAAGGGAAGTTTTACATTCTTCGTATTAAACCCGGGTCGCAGAATGCATATTTAACCGGGAACGCGAATAAGTGAGAGATCCGTCTGAGAAGGGAGGTAAGAACCTACGTAATCACTAACATTTTCCCTTTTTAAACCATGTAACGGCGGGATAAGATCGGTGGTTAGCGTGTGGTCTCTGGCATCCTGATGTTTGGCAAAAACAGCTGGAGCTTTTTGAAAGAAAACCTAACCTTAACCCTAACCCTAAAAATATCCCCTAGCCCTATTCCCTAACCGTATCCCCTACTCTTAACCCTAAACATATCCCCTGACCCTAATTCCGTAACGCTATCAATCCACTAACCTAACATCATCCCCTAACCCCTAAACATATCCCCTACCCCTAACCCCAACCATATCCCCAGACCATTCCCCTTAAACATATCCCCTACCCCTAACCATATCCCCTAACCCTATTCCCTAACCCTAACCCCTAACCCCTAACCCCTAACCCATCCCCTAAACATATTCCCTACTGCTCACCATAATCCTAAACATTTCCCCTGATCCTAATTCCGTAACCCTATCCATCCAATAAGCCAACCCCATCCCCTAACCCCTAATCCTACCCCCAAATCATATGCCCTAACCCTAGTTCCTAACCCTATCCCCTAATCATATCCCCTACCCCTAAACATATCCCATAACGCTATCTATCCACTAACCTATCCCTAACCCTATCCCCTAACCTCTAAATCCTATCCCTTAATCCTATCCCATAACCCTAATCGTTGTGTTTGTTTGTTATTTTCGGGTATTGCTTTGCCATTAAAATTTTATTTTTCAACACAAATCTGAATTAAGACTAATTCTGAACACATAGGAGCCAACACCATAACCCCCCAACCCCCCCAACCCCAAGTTTATCCACCTGCCAAATACAGACCAACAGACGCATTCGGAAAGTTACAAACCCTTCTCTGGAAACTGTAAATAAAGAAATCAATGACAATAAATGTGCTAGCCGGTGCCCCAAACAGCCTGGGAAAAAAAGGGAAAAGAAAAATCGATAGCTGGACCTACATAAATCTACTTAGCCCAACTATTTGGACAGGGTCCAAAGTGTGCCGCCACCCTCCCTTCCTCTCTAACCCTAACCCCCTAACCCCCCCCCGTATCGCTACAGCATGCTAAATTTAACACGAAACGCTCGGAAGCCCAAATAACCCGACAGCTTGTATTTGCCGTTTATTTAACCGATAAAGGATCCGAGGCTTCCTGAACCGTTCCCGAAAAGAAGCCGTACGAAAAAGGCTAAACGGGGATTAAGCCGACATCCAATGAGTCGCTCGCAGAGATTTTGTTTTTACAAACACGTCTGATGCGACTAAACAAGTTAAAGCCCCAGTGGAACGCTGCTCACATGGTGCCGTTTTTCAAATGTCTCTTTTTTTTATGCTTTGAAATGGATCTGACTGAAGTCTCTGTTGGACAGATCTGTCAGGGGGGGAAATAAATATATTTTCTGTTGAAAAAGAAGACGTAAAAAGTGTTATGTGTCTGGGAGAAATCATAGCAGTGACACAGGCATCAATTACATTTTTTGTTCAGGGATGGAGAGGAAGCATCTTCGGGGTGCTTTTATATGTGTAACGACTACGAATGTTGACACGCGACACGAAATGTGTTCAAGGGGGCCAACACATCACAATGCTAGCGCTCATAAAAGACAGACTTTGAGGGTGTCAAAAGGATCTTGGATCTTGGAGGGAGGACTCAGTCGCATAGGTTCGTGAAAACAGGGTTAATGGTAACAAAAACACTCAAACGGAATGGATGAAGACCAGGAACAAAACAAGGCTGTGACAAAAACTATGATCAAAGTATCAAATCAAGATTAACCAGATTATGAAGAAAGTATCACAAAGAAAGAGTAAACAAGGCTATGGCAAGATTAACAAAACTGTGGCAAAACATGGCTATGGTACAAAACAAGACTATGGCAAGGCTGTGACAAAAATAAGACTATGGTACAAAAAGCAAGACTGTGGCAAAATATCAAGGAGTAAACAAGGCTATGGCAAAGTAACAAAATAAAGATTAACAAAACTGTGGCAAGGCTGTGGCAAAACATGGCTATGGCAAAAGTCAAATAATCAAACCCTTACATGACGTGGGGAGACGAAAGACGAAAGACAAAAGACGAAAACGCACTGGCACAGGACAAGGGGAAACGAGGACTATTTAAACACATGAGGGAGGGGAACCCCAGGTGTACACAATAGGAAATTAACACATGACGAGACACCAGACATTCCCCCAGACGTGACAGAGGGAACATCCACAGTCCTATTGATGTACGCGCTCACAGAGCCTTTTTCCCGTAGCCCTTTGGATAAAGAAACACGCCGTATTTCAATAATCGCGATTGTTTCTGGTTAGCTTAATCTGTCGTTTGTCATCGTTTACGCCCTGTGTAATTTCCAGGAAGCCGGCGTCTATTCCTGCGCAGCTTTGTCAGCACTCGAAGATGCTTTTAAGCGTGTAAAATAGGCTTTATTCAAACCTAATATAGTGTTTCTTTTGCAAAATGTCGTTACGCCCGGTCTGTATTCGCACCGAAATGAGTCCAGACCTGCATCGCGCTGTAGATTATTGAGGAAATAACAGATTGATTTAAAAATGTATCGTTCAAAATGATGATGTGGAGTTCACACACAGAGATTAAAAACCCTCTCACACCTTCTTAAAGTAGCAACATGGACAGAGGCCGGTATCTGAGGAGGAGGCTGTCTGGGATTACTGTTAACAAGAGCCGTACGACCCGGGGGGGCCCTCCTCTTCAGCTCGTCTGGATTTTGGGCTTTTATCCCAGGCTTTGGGAAGCTAAATCAGCAGCTCCTGCTGCTCCAACATCCATCAGCAGAACTAAACTTAAGGCTCCAACTAATTAGCATGATAGCGATTAGCGTTAGCCCGGTGGTAGCTGTAGAGGCCACAAATGACACCTTGTTGTTATGGAGACTCAGTAAATGTGTTTGGATATTTCCCAGTAAGCATCAGATGCGTTTTATGTTTATCAGATAAACATAAATAATGATTATCAGATATACAGCCCTCACTTATCAAGCTGTATGTCAGTGTTGACCTTTTTTAGACTGAACCGTTTCATCTTTTCTGTTCTATTTACGTCACGCACAAAGAGCTGAAAGTCTGCAAATGATGCCACAAACATGCTTTAAAAGGGTGTAAAAAATATAAGATTACTTGATTCAGTTTAGATTAGAATGGGAAATGATTAATATAAAAAGTTTTTATATAATGAGTCATAAAGATGCATCTGGATGGGCGTCTTGCCACTAAGATTAGGCCTCTGGGAGATTATGAATTGAAGTTTTACAGGGATGTGAAATTTGTTAAACGATAAGATGGTGGTGGTAATTATAACTAAATAATAGCAGATTATAGGCGATAATCTGTTTCTGTGTTGGATAAACTGTCAGATGTAATCTGTGGACGTGTATTGGCGCATTTAGCTATCTTTCAAATGGTTTTCCAACCAGACAAAAGCAGAGATTAGCGGCGGAGTGAAGTGATGAATGGCCGCGGAGTGTTTGACTTTTACACAAGTGACAAGTGTTTGTATTCCAGCCAGTTGGCAATTAGAGTATTAGGTTATTCGAGGAAGTGCTTTCCAATGGGATAGATGTCACGACTTTATCGTACCAGGTCCAATCAATCAAACTTTAATTACTTTAAACTTAGTTGCTCTGTTTCTGCCGGTATTAGTTTTCAGAGGTGGGAAGTCATTTAGTTTAACCTCCAAATGCAAATGAGAACAAGGTCTTCTTCTCTGGAAACAACCTTTATGTTACTGATAAAATAATCTGTGTAAAGTAAGCAGACCATGCTTGTTTCCTTTTATTTTAAGTCATATTTATGCACATTAGTGGCATATAGGGAAAAATGTGTCATCATATATAGATTTTTTATTACCACTGCAGAAATCCCAGAAATCAGAAATCTAGATGAAAGCCTGGATTTGAATACTTGAAAGTCATTTACCTTTGACAGACATGTTTTTTCTTTATTAACCATTCTACAGCATAAGATGCTTAGCTACCTATTTTCTCTTCATCCTGAGATTTGGTAGTGAAGCACACTGTTTTACTATGGGATTTAAAAACGAAGGCAAGGCCATGAAGGATCTAAAATAGCTTCCAGACTATGGTGGTCAGGCTCAGTACTCAGAGTTTTAACCACCATTTGGTCAGTTCATCTTCTAAATCTCATAAAATTTAGCGCTGATCTTTTGAGAAAACTTGAAATGCATCATTTTCGTATCGTCTTCCCTTAAAAAAAATCATAATTTCGACACTCAATGCCACAGGAGTGGTCTATTCGTACTTGCTAATAGCTGATTTCCTGGGGTTTCTGACACTCTTAACCTCCAGATGAGAAAATTTCAGGTTTCTTATGAGCAGTCCTGTGGATCTTTAAGGTGGATCTTTACCTGGCGGTTAGTTTTTGATGATCACCCCAGAGAAAACGGACTGGTAATTGTCTGGTTTGTGGATAATCGATATGTGTTTGCAGCTGTAATTTGTTAAGGAGCAGCTAACACAAAACAGCTCAGCGAGCACAAGGATGTTTTTTTCAGGATCTTAAGTATGGGATGACATTGGAAATATTTCCAACACAGTTAGAGATTCTTTCATTTTTAAAGAAAAAGTAAGGTTATCTGCTCACAGAAAATGATTGAGTGTGTAATTATTTGTGCACTCTTGCACTATAATGCATGTTAATAATAAAAAGGCTTTACACCATCACACATTTTCGACCACATTGAATATATAAAAGGACACTTTTATATGACAAAACCGACTGATGGCTTTCAGTCGATCAGTGACCCATTCTGCTTCTTTTGGCCTCAGTTTCCCGTTCGAATGCAAGACGGGAAGTAAACAACATCCTAAGAAAGAGAGACCCTAAGAAATCCAGAGAAAGGCCCTCGTTTGTGCCCTCGCCGATTTCTTTTAATACTAATAATGTGAAACGGTCCAAGCCGGAAAAACAGCTCCGAGGTGTTTCTGTTCGTCCTATTATCCCCGTTCAGATGGGAATCAATGCTCTGGAACCAAAGTCTTCAGCATTCGGAGCGGCGGAGCATGCAGGATAACCCCCCGCTTTGTTTCCCGGGTCATTTTATTCGAGAGCCACGCACACACACACACACACATTCGTGTTTTCAGTATATATAAGGACGTATAACAGAAATAGGACAAATGGGGACGTGCCTTTCCAAAGGTTCTACAGGTCTGAGAATCCCAGAGTTTCCTATCCATGAATTCAGGAAAGTGTTTATCTATTAAGATTTTAGCTAGAGCTACATTTTGAGAAATCCCAATTCAGGCACACACACACATACGTGTTTTCAGTATATATAAGGACGTATAACGGAAATAGGACAAATGGGGACGTGCCTTTCCAAAGGTTATACAGGTCTGAGAATCCCAGTTTCTTATCCATGCATTCAGGAAAACATTCATCTATTGAGATTTTAGCTAGAGCAAACCTTTGATCACATCCGATTTTATATTATATTTCATATAAGGATATTATCTGGTTTATATAACTTATGAGGACTCTAACCTTTCACACGGTTATTTCATGTCTGAGTGAATTGTCAGGCCCAGAGAAACACACAATCTTTACACACATACACGTGTTTTCAGTATATATAAGGACGTATAACGGAAATAGGACAAATAGGGACGTGCCTTTCCAAAGGTTCTACAGGTCTGAGAATCCCAGAGTTTCCTATCCATGCATTCAGGAAAACATTTATCCGTTGAGATTTTAGCTAGAGCAAACTTTTGAACACATTTTTATGCGACATTTAGGGACATTATCTGTTTTATATAACTTATGAGGACTATAACCTTTCACACAGTTATTTCATGTCTAAGTAAATTGTCAGGCCCAGAGAAACACACAATCTTTACACACACACACACGTACATACACACACATAAATTACATACACACACACACTTACGTGTTTTCAGTATATACAAAGACATATAACGTAAATAGGACAAAATGGGGACGTGCCTTTCCAAAGGTTCTACAGGTCTGAGAATCCCAGAGTTTCCTATCCATGCATTCAGGAAAGCATTCATCTATTGAGATTTTAGCTAGAGCAAACTTTTGATCACATCTGATTTTTATGCAACATATAGGGACATTATCTGTTTTATATAACTTATGAGGACTATAAGCTTTCACACAGTTATTTCATGTCTAAGTCAGGCCCAGAGAAACACACAATCTTTATACACACACACACACACAGACGCGTACAGACACACACACACACACACATACGTGTTTTCGGTATATATAAAGACGTATAACGGAAATAGGACAAGTTGGGACGTGCCTTTCCAAAGGTTCTACAGGTCTGAGAATCCCAGATTTTCCTATCCATGCATTCAGGAAAACATTCATCTGTTGAGATTTTAGCTAGAGCAAACTTTTGATGAGGACTATAATCTTTCACACAGTTATTGTATGTCTTAGTGAATTGTCAGGCCCAGAGAAACACACAATCTTTATATACACACACACGTACACACACACAGACACCTCAGATTTTTCCCTCCCACGGCTCTACTAATTCTAATTCTAATCTAATTCCACGAATTACGATGCACAAGTTTACCTTCAGAAAACCCCAAACCCCGTTAATCTAATCATGATAACTGGGGCTCCGTATAACGGGGTGTATGGTGCCGTCAGAGTCTTTTCTTGTGTGCCTTTTGTTGGCGAAATCATTATGGATACTGTCGGTGGGTCTGTAGTCTTTGGCCATAAGGATGGATGACATTAAATGTGACCACAGGGACCTGGGAGTTATTAGCTTCTAACTGCCACCTCCCTACCTGTGTGAGGAGGGCTCACACTGACTCTTTTTTTTCTCGTTTCTCGTTTTATTCACTTGTAAATCCACAAGAAGGGGAACAAAAAACCCGGAAGGGTGGAGAAATGTTCAACCCAGTTTGCGTTTTTGGCCTTAAACTCTGCTGGAGACGTTTGGAAAACCAGTAAAAACGGAGGTAAACTTTCAGCTCGGAGCGTGACATGAACCATCTCAACTCTTTATTTCTGATCCACACACCTCTGTTTAAACGTACAGGTTTTTTTTTTTTTTAGTCCAGACCTTGACAACGGGTGGTGATGTAGGAACCCACTGAAGGTTACCCAACGTAATTTTCACAAAACACGTAAAAGCAAATTCCATTTTATGCTTGATGAACTTCAAGCAGAGGAGATCAGATTTAGCTTTTTTGTTTCTCTGTGTCTGCAGACAGGTGATAAAAACAAAAGTTTTTGTGTTGGTTTTTTGGTCTTTTCAGGCTCAAACCTGCTCATTCAGCTTGATGTTGACCCCCTGAACACTTTGACCTCTCAATGGAGACTCATTTTGTGACCCACGCCATTTTGTTCCTGCCCTGAAACCTAACAAACGGCCAAAAAATCAGATCTGGGAAGTCAGTAAATTAGGTTTTGCCGGTTTTCGGCCTTCTGCTGTGAGGCAGTTGGACTTTGCTTCCATTTTCACATGTCGCTTCCCCTTTTTATCGATTTTTGTGCCACAAAGAGGCTCGTATGTCTTTACTCTGCACTGTTCTGTTCACTGAATATCAGCTACTTCGGTGGGTCACCTGTACTTTGTAATGTGCAATTTGAAAAAAGAGCACTTGTGACCATTAATGAGAAGAACGTCTCATGTTGGTTTTCCACCATTTTATGGTTTCACCGCTAAGAAACATTTGATGTGCACCTCGTATACAAACACCATTGTTTATTCAGACCGGAACATTTGGACATCTCTCTAGAGGAATCCTAAAACTAGGCATTAACTCAACACCTTTCCCAGAGGAAAGGTATGGCTCTCCAAAGCTTCCCCTCTTTCCCCTTCAGACTCCATTTCTTTACACCACTCGCTTAAAACTGAGTCCCAGTCAACACTTGAAAAGCTCCCCGAAGGCAAATAACACGGAGAAAAACAAGCGAGATATAAAGCAGGAGCCAAGAGAACCGGCCTTTAAAATAGAATCACAGATCCTCTAGTGTCAACACTGCCATCGTGTGACACAAGCTTTATTCTGAAAGAGCGGAAACAATCCAGGCCTCAGATGTTCGCAGATGATTAAAATCGTTTTTTTTTCTTTCTCCGCTCTTGTCTTCCATCAGTGCCGCCAAAAATCATCAACCTGTCGAGAGACATCGTGGTGAACGAGGGCTCCAACGTGTCCCTGGTGTGCCAGGCCAACGGCAAGCCGGAGCCCTCCCTGAGCTGGAAGCTCATCTCCAACGCAGGTACGTTCACAAAAAGGGAAAGGGAAAGAAAAACCTGGTGGGGCTGGTGTGCTGTTGTGGAAATGTTATTTTAAAGCGAAAGTCTGAGTCCATCTGAGGAAGTAATAAGTAGAAATGTATTAAATGTGAAAAAAGGGAAAGGGGAAACTTCACGACTCACGTTTTTTTAATTTGACATTAAAATTACATATACATGTAAATCATATTAGCTTTTTATGTTTATTTTTACCTGTACAGCACTTTGGCAACTTCGTTTTTTTAAATGTGCTCTATAAATGAAGTTTGACTTGACTTGACTTGAAAAGTGGTTCATATGACGGACCAAGCTGCCCTAAATTAGAACAAATCATGGAGCATTTTATTCCCTCTGAGTCTGAAATAAGACATAAAGTATCTGTATTAAACAATCCTCCAGACAAAAGATTGTTGACAAAATATGATGGGACCTTTTTTGAGAGCTTGAAGGAGGAAAGAACCTTTAAAATCTTCAATTGTGATAAGTTACCAGAGACAAATTAAGAAAGTGATTATACATATATTGATTTCCCTAACATGTGCCAATAGATTTCCCTGCCAAACCCAGTACATGCATTCAAATTAAAAGTTGGAAAATGACTACAATTCTACGATAAGCATTTAATTCCCTTCTCAGAATCAGCAGTTTACAGATACAGTTGAATTTAAAGCTATATTAGGTCTTATTTTGGAAAGGAATAGTATGAAATACAACACTCAATTTCACTTTTTGTCACCAAACAAAAGTAGGCACACAGGTGGTTAGCTTAACACGGTTAGCTTAACACGGTTAGCTTAACACGGTTAGCTTAACACGGTTAGTTTAACACAGTTAGCTTAACACGGGAAAAAAAAAAAAAAAAAGTTAGCACGGTTAGCTCAACACAGTCCGGTCACTTTTTAAAAGGCTCCCACAGGCTGTCAGCCAGGACTGGAACCAGCTCCCGCTAAAAGTCCGGCTGTAGGACTTAGCTTTTTCATTGGTTCGCTGCTATCAAATTTATTTGGGGCTTGTCAGATCCCAGCTCCTTTACATGGATTTTTACCACTATCGTCCATCTCACGAAAGTGTAACTCAGTAAAGATCTCGCTGGATTGTGTGAAAGCTGCTCTTCAACTGTCGTAATATTTATTAATATTCATTAATCTTCCCTAGCAACATTATACGATTGGTCATGAGAAACGATACGTTCTGTCGGTGGAAATGCACTCTAGTGGAAGTGTTGTTTTAATAATTCATACTACATGTAGCCACATACTAGTAAGTAAAACTGACACTGATAATACTTTTAAAATATGTATATATTAGCACCTTAGTGCCCCCTATAGGTCAGTCACCACTGGTTTACAGTCTAACCCCCCCCCCCCGTCTGTGTTTATGTGTTTATCGGTGACTTTGTTTGACCCTTGGCTGATTTCCCGCTCCCCGTATTAACCGTCATTACCTTTTTCCCCGATCCTCATCACGGCGCGATCGTTGGCGGGAAAATAAGCCGGGCCCCGCTGTAATGGGACTAATTAATTTGAATAATTGAACGGCTGTAAATGTTTCGGTGGCACTTTGAATGACAGGATTAAAGCCGGGGAGATTAACGCGCCCGGGATCTTTGTGCACGAGTCCAAAAACCGCATTTTTTTCCGTTTTTTCCTCATTCTCAGCGGCATTATTCCTTTTATTCCTTTTTTTTGGTTGGTTTTCCTGTAGACTGAAGGAAACAATGCGTTTATGCTATTTGCTATTTATGTACGCCCGCATGGTCACGCTTTGCTAAATCAGGCAAAACGCCTCTAATTCCCAAACCCGGCCTTTTATTCCGTCCTCCTTTGTCGAAACTGGGATTTGGGAATTGAAATCTTAACGTGGCACGAGTGTGACTGACCTGTCTGCATGGAGATAAGACCAGAGAGAGAGAGAGAGAGAGAGAGAAAGAGAGAGAGAGAGAGAGAAATACTCCATGTTTGTGCAGGCCTTGGAAATTAGAACAAATTGTTTCTCCTTCCTTTAGATTTAGGTGTAAAGTCGTGGCTGGATGTGCGTTCTGGGCCTCTTTGGTCCACTTTCCTGCAGGTTTCAGGTGTTTCCGTGCTTCAAAACCCCTGATTCAGAGTAAGTGGATCTACAGGAACCGGTCTTGGAAAATTCTGCTGATGTTGCATTGGTGTTTTAGCGTCCCCGGCTAATTGATGGTCTGACTCTCAGACTAATGGTTCATATCCTTTTATTTCGAACGAAAAGTGAATGAATTTACCGAAAGAGCTAAAAGAAATTAGTAAATAAAAATACAATTACCTTCCACAAAGAGTCGTTTAAACTTTACAGGCCGAAATTACCGCGTTAGCTTAGCCAAATATAGATCGGTACGATGCTAACAATCAATACCTCAAACACACTTTAGTTACTGAAAACAAACTATAAAACTTTAAACCCGACACATTATAACACAAAAAACTATACAAACCGTGTGCCCTTTTAGCCAGGAGCTAGTACCTTTAAATAACTTTTAAATATGTCGACCATATTTACGTTTCTTAACAATTTCTTAAAAACCCGGAAGTCCCGAGATCTCACGAGAGCCCTTCAAAGTAAAACGCAAATCACTTTGTTCAAACATAAAGAAATATTAATCTAACGTCGTTATTTTTACAACATAAATTACACAAAAAATAGAAACAACAAATTAGATTACATGTTATTACATTAAAGGTAATCTACAGGTGTGTTGAAGCAGGAAACATCTCAAACCTGCCTTTTTTTTTCTATCTATTTATCCTATAAACAGGAGCTGCTGCTTAATACTATTTTTCAGTGCAGAAAACAATGAAAGTGGGTCCATTTTTGAGTTTTGATTTTCTTTTTTGTGTGTTTATCTGATGGACAAACACACAACTACATGAATATGAATTTCTTCTCAAACTAGTGAAATGCATCTGCAGAAATTTCTTTCTCTGAACTTTTTCAATCAAATATAATTTTGATTTTTCTCCTGTCTTTTGTTACGCGGCGCATAGAATTACAGTGATCAGAGAGATTTTGTAAAAAGCCTCAGACTGGAAGGTCTGAGCAGCATTTTATTAACTCTAAACGCTAAAAATAAAAATCTTCTTTCAAATGTTGCAAACGATGGCAGGCTAGTTAATGAGAGAGAAATGAAACGAGCACCGTGGTAATTACTTTGTCCAATTAACAAGCAATCAAACAACAAAAAAGCAAAATTAGATACATTAAAGAAGATTAAAATAACAAACTGGGGGAGCTCCTGCAGCAGAGGGATGCTAACATGCTAACGTGCTAACGGTCAGGCCTCAGGACAATGCTAACGCCTGAACCCAGCCGGGGGCCAAACTGTGAATAATCCAGAGTCCATTTGAAAATGTGCCAATAGACAGAATCACTTTTCCACCAAAACTCAGCAGCTCTGGATCCACTCTGAATCATTTTCTGGATGTTTGACCAACGAGGTTTGAGAGCAGATTTTAGCCGGCCCAAATCTGACCGCCCGGTTTCTAAAAGGATCTCCATGTGTGGAAGTGAAAGAAAGCCGGATTCTAACTAGCCTAACGCTACCGGGTTGATTGTCTTTGTGGCTTTTGTTAGGATTTAAAACCCAATCCAAGAAAAAATAGGGAGAGTTTGTGTTACTGTCTGAAGTCTTTATTTGACCCTTCACAAAATATATGAGAAAAAACAGAAATTATTTTTGAGTATTCGTCATTTATTACCTTCTGCTATGTTAAAATGATTGTGCATGTAAGGTCAAATAGAGGAACAGCTCCCAAGCCAAAGTTTTGTTATGTTATGTTGGTTGTAAAGTGTTCATGTATATTGTATATGTAAGCAAAAATGGAAAAAACTAATAAAAAGTCAAATGATAAAAAAAAAAAAAAATGATTGTGCATAGTCTTCTGCCCACTGTAATCAGCTATACCTGATTGTGTACAACACAGTTTTGAACAAAGTTTTTACCATGAAATGATGCAAAAGGTCTCAGATGCAAAAATCTTCAGAAATCGTATGTGTCAAATATGATACATATGGCATTATAGGGTTAAGATTCATTATGTGTGGTTAAACATCTAATTCGAAATTCCAGATTACTATTGTTAGACATCACTGGGAGCTTTAGGAGACGTTTGGATGATCGTTTGTCTACTTTTGCCCCTTTAAAGCCTTTCAAAAGGGAAAAAAAAAAGCAATTTTTTTTTTTTGTGTCGTTTTAGTTATTTGGCAAAAAAGGAGAAAAATAAAATCCCCTTTGTATATTTACCATTTATTACCCTGAATGTAGTATTCAGCCCGGTGGCATCATGAATCGGTTCAAGTCAGATTGTTTGCAAGGCTTTTTGACCCCCTTTTAAAGCCTTTTAAAAGAAAGAAAAAAGTCAGATTTAGTTTTTTTTCTGTCATTTTTAGTTATTAGGCCTTTTTTTTAAAATGGAGAAAAATAAAATCACCTTTGAAGACTACATTCAGGGTAATAAACGGTAAATATACAGCCTGAATCGCTTCGATCACAACGAATCATATTGTTTGCAAGGGTTTTTGACCCCAAAAGGACTCAGAACCAAAAGATCACAGCATCTGTTTGTATCACGACATTACGGGGTTAAAGAGTAATGCCCCAATTCAGATTTCCATTCGCTGACGGTCGTCTGAGTTTCCAATACTCGATCACTTAACCCTATAATGCCAAATCGATCATATTTTATACATAAGGTTCTGAAGTCTTTTGGATCTGAGACTTTTTGCATCATTCAGTGGTAAAAGCTTTGCTCAAACCCCTGTTGAACACATTCAGATATACCTGATAACAGCCAGTAGAAGACTACACCAACATATATTTTTGACTTATTGTACGCTAATTTGATCAAAATAACTTCTGTTTGTTTTCTTCATATGTTGTTGAGGGGCCAAAGAAAGAGTTCAGACTAAAAAAAATCCAATATTCTTCCTATTTTTCTTGGATCAGGCTTTAAAGGGTTGAGGACGATTGTAAATGTCTGATTGGGATTCGTCTGCGTGTGCAGTGTAATCCGTCATCATTTGAGGGATCCGGTCATTTGAGGATGCAGATCCCAGTATGTGTGTGTGTGTGTGTGTGTGTGTGTGTGTCCACCCTTTTTCATCTACCTGTGTGTGTGAGAGCATGTTTTTTCTTATCAGAGGCAAACGCGTGCGAAAGTGACCTATAAATAAACGTCGCTCTGATTCTATTCACCAATCAAAGCCCATTGTCTCGTTCTATCATTTATAGAAAAGATCTCACCACATTTGCTCGTTTATTGAGCGTTTTTTGTGTATTTTTTTGGCGTTTCTGTTGCGTTAAAGGCTGTTTCGGGGCTAATTCGGCTCCCCAGTCGGGTGCGTAAAACAACCTCTAGCCAAAATATGACCCAGATGTCTGGAAACTCCACACTACCGGTGCAAAAAAAAGAGCTCACATTTCCACGTGAGTTAACACTCACACACACATAAACACACACACATACGCTGACATTTGCTCTTTTATGGCACCGGGGCTCAGCTTCAGAACGCGTATTCTGCCCTTCATTGCAACAAAAATCAGTTTTTTTTTATTTATTTTTATTTATTTTTTTTCTTCCACAGAAAAATCAGTTTTTCTAAAGGAAACAAAACGAAAACGCTCCGTCGAGGCATCAGGATTGATCAGGATTTGTGTTGATGAGTATAAAAACTACTCCCAGACTCATTTACAAGCTATCGGAGGCTTTAATCCTCCAAGTTTTGTGCGAGGAAACATAAAAAAGTTCCTCGTTCCTGTTCACAGAACACCTATTTTTTATGTATAAAAAAAAAAAATTCCAGTTTATCTTTTATCTTAAAGCAAAGATATGAAATATGTGAGTTTCTGTGCTCTTGGAAGAGGGAACTGAACGTGTTTTGTGTGTAAACTTTGTAAATTTATTCAGGCTTTTTGTAAAAGAATTGAGTGATTTGATGTCAGAGTTTTTGAACCTTGAAATCTTCGGGGAACCTTGAGTTCTCTCCGACTTCTTTTCTGCTTGGACATATTCCTAAAAGTTTCCTTTGAAATTTTTATGGTCCATAAAAACCAGAAAAACCTCCTCCGACGATACGGGTCCCTCTGTGGGTCAAAAGCCAATTTGGTCTAACGCTTTTGAGCCTTTATGTTGTTAATTCATGCTCAATTACTATAAATGACCTGTTTTTTTAATGTTTTTTACTGTTTACTCACTAACATATTAAGGGAAAAGCAAAAATAACCTCAGCGGAAAGGGCGCCTTCATCGACAGAAAAAATAAAACTGTAATTAATATACAGAAGAATACTGAATCCCTCTGACTGCTCCAGTCAGTTCTCACTTGAATTGAACTCTGTTTTGTAAAATTTAATGCTAAATATTTTGTCGGAGGTTTAAACCAAAACATGAACTATAAACCTCCAAAGCATCAGTAGGGAAAATGTGCCGGGAGACCTTTATTGCTCAGGAATGTGCGTCCTGTGGGTTGTATGAATGTGTGTTTACATTTAGATATATTCATTTATTTATCATTTTATTTATTTATATTTGTTATTAATTTCTAAGCCAGTTCTGCTCTTCTCTGATTTGCTACATGAGCCCCTTCCTTCCCGTTGGAAAAAAAACTTGCCCTTGATCCAATATGGCCGCCTTCAATATGGCGGCCATGTTCTGGACACACCCTAACTTTTACATATGGGGGTGTTCAGATATGTCATTTCATTTAATTAATGGAAATTAAGGTTTCTTACAGTTAGAAATACTAATCAACACGTTTGGATTCTAAGAAATCTTTTTTTTCCCAAAAGAATTACTAGCATATTAACAAGATGGCGGCCATGTTCTGGACACACCCTCACCTTTTACTCATTGGGGTGTGTTCAGCTATATCATTTAATTTAATTAATGGAAATTAAGGTTTTTACAGTTAGAAATACTAATCGACACGTTTCAATAAAAAAAAAACTTTTTTTTTCTCCAAAAAATTACTAGCATATTAACAAGTTGGCGGCCATGTTCTGGACACACCCTCAGCTTTTAATTATGGGGGTGTTCAGCTATATCATTTAATTTAATTAATGGAAATTAAGGTTTTTACAGTTAGAAATACTAATCAACATGTTTCAATTCAAAGAAACCTTTTTTTCCTCCAAATAATTACTAGCATATTAAGTGTGTGACATAAAATCTTTGATGTTCTTCTGAAGTTTTCTCACAATCTTAAATATTTGCATGGAAAAGCAGTTTTTCCTGCAGGAATAGCTGGAAAATAGTTTTTATTTGAATATCTCTTTATGTCATCTTTTGAGGGAAATGGTTATTTTGTGTATAAACGGAGATATTTGCCTGTACGTCACGTTTCTGTTGATGTTGTGAGGACATAAAAATCGACGGTTTGCACCTGTTTCCCACCTGTATTTAAACGCAGGTCTTCATTAGGTATAAAGTAATAAAACGACTTGGATTAGGAGGGCGAACAGCAGGAGGTTTCTTCTATCGTGCGACACCTGTGAGAGGCTCATGGGATTTAACACCTGCTGAAATACAAACGTGCAAAAAAAAACAAAAAAACAATGAAATCCTGCTTTGAGGCAACTGAATGTTTTTAACCACTGCTTGTAATGTGAATGCCATCTGATAATCAAGAATAAAACATCAGAATAAACGGAAAATGTCACACTTTTGTGTGTGGGGTCACACTTACAAAAAGAAATATTCAACCATTGATTATTCTGCAAAAGAAAGCAATACGAGTAACGAATAACAAACATTATAGAGATCACACTCACTGTTTATTCCTTGATTCAAGATTTCTCAAATTTGTAGATCTAATCAATTTCAGAACTGCTCAAATTCTTTATAAAGCAAGAAATAACTTACTTCCTGCGCACATACAACAATTGTTTTCTGATAGAGATGGAAAATATAATCTAAGAGGAAAATTACATTTCAAAACTAAGTGTGTTCGAACAACAAAAAAAAGCTTTAGTTTATCAGTTAGCATTAAACAATGTAAAAGCATTCAGCAATTCAAAAAAGAATATAAGAAAAGTATTTTTGATCAATACAAAAAAGAGTAATATATAAAAAGTTGTTTGTTTTACTGTAAATAATCGTCTTTTTACCACCATGACACATGTAACTGAGGCTTAATAAGCTTATGCTTCATCCTACTCCTTTTTGAAACATGATGCATGTTTCAATGTAGACATTGTTAAATCATATCATGTCTCAAAATAAATTAAATGAAACGGAAAATGTCCTAAAAATGGCGTGGGATTCAGATTCAGATGGTACAGAAACTTCCGCGTTGCAAAGTGGAAACTCTTTATTTTAATGGAGTGAACGTTTCGAAAACCTAAAGGGAGCAAAAGTCCTTCGGGGGGAAGTTATTTTTCTTTAATTATCTAGTGTGCAGAGGTGCATTCATGTCACTCGCATGCACAACTGCCTCCCCTCAGAGCCCGGTGCAGCTATAGAGGGACCTATTTTCCCTTTTTATTCTCAGGAACACGCGCACTTTTGAAGGCACCAGATCCACATTCACAACAGATTCTTTCTGCCGGCAAACATCCTCAATAAAAGCAAATCTGCCTTCTTTTATTCTCGGTAATGCGTCGAAACTCCGAGTTGCCGCATTTCTCTCTCTTTTTCTCTTATTTATTTCTCCACTCGCCCTTTTTTAAAAATGTTTTGTTGCCTCGAAGAGGATGATGCATCAAAAAAAGGAGGCTTGGCGCATTAAGAAACTCCATATGGCTGATAATCAGAATCAGAAATACTTTAATAATCCCAGAGGGAAATTATTTTTATTACTCGCTCCATAAATAAAACAACGGCAGACACATATATACATTTCTATACATATGTATATATACACAATTCCACATAGAATATAGATAAATATGTACATAACTACAGTGGGGGAAATAAGTATTTGACCCCTTGCTGATTTTGCAGGTTTGCCCACTAACAAAGAATGCTTATTTTTCCTCATCAGATGGTTATCAATTTTTATAAATTCATATGATGTGATTTTCTGGAATTTTCTTTGGGATTCTGTCTTTCACTGTTAGAATGTACATATGATTAAAGTTATAGATCGTTGTATTTCTTGTAAGTGGGCAAACCTGCAAAATCAGCAAGGGGTCAAATACTTATTTCCCCCACTGTATATATACATATATGCACAATTCCACATAGAATATACATAAATATATACATAAATAACTATATGTATATATATAGGTCAAAACAAGTTAAAAAAATAGGTAAATATAAGTGGTGAAATAGGTCAAAATAAGTGGTGTAAATATCTATATATCTATATATCCAGCTCGTCCGGGGGTTTGGGTTCCACTGCTTTTTTCTCCATTGTCTTTGTCCTCGTCCTTTATTTAAGGAAGTCCTATTTCTCAGAGACTGTCACAACAACACCAGTTTGCCACTTCTACCCCCCCACCACCACCCCCCCTACATATTTCACTCCACCTTATTTGTCTGCTGACAGACCTGGTTACGCCGTTTCCCCTCTCAGGCTCTGTGGTTATACGTCCGTTAACAGATCCTATCTGCCATTCCGCATCCATTTCTTTTTCCCGCCTCCTCGAATTCATCAGTTCGAATCCCATCTACTGTCTTTTCCCCCCCTCTTGTGAGAGTTGTTCACCTTGTCTCCTTCCATTTTACCCGGCCCCGTCCTCGTCTTTTGCCCTTGAGTTTGAGCGTGGCGTTTCGGGGACAGAAGGGGGGGGGGGGGGGGGGGGGTGGGTTATCTCCCACCGGGCTCCACTCACCTCCTCCCGCTGATCACCTTCTTTCTTCCGCTCCCGTCCCAGAAGTGACCCGGACACAAAGCCAGCAGCCCCATTTTAACTCCGAATTTAACTCTGTCACGTCTGGGGGAATGTCTGGTGTGTCGTCATGTGTTGATAAACTATTGTGTACACCTGGGGTTCCCCTCCCTCATGTGTTTAAATAGTCCTTGTTTCCCATGTCCTGGGCCAGTGCGTTTTTGTGTTTCGTCTTTCTGTTTTCGTCACCCCTCGCCACGTAAGGTTTTGCTTTTTGCACCATCCAATAGTCTTGTTTTTGTTCCATAGCCATGTTTTTGTCACAGCCTTGCCATAGCCTTGTTTTTGCCACAGCTTTGTTCATCTTTATTGGATACTTTTTGCCATAGCCTTGTTTTTCTTCCATAGCCACGTTTTTTTCACAAACTTGCCATAGCCTTGTTTTTGCCACAGCTTTGTTAATCTTTATTGGATACTTTTTGCCATAGCCTTGTTTTCTTTATTTGATACTTGGTTCACAGTCGTGTTAATCTTGCTTTGTTACTTTGTCCATAGTTTTGTCACCGCCTTGTTTTGAACTTTGCCCGCATCCACTCCGTTTGAGTGTGTTTTTGTTCAAATAAACTCTTGTTTCCATATCTCCGCGACTGAGTCCTCCCTCCAAGATCCCACCTCAAACTCAGAGTTGCAAAGAAATGTTGATTAGCTTCAGATTTCCGTTATTGTCCACACTGGCTGCCGCCCAAACTGAAATCCTCACCATTTCCTCCACATATTTCCAGTAAATACTGAGTGTTAAGATGCTAAAATGACATATAAAACCACAGTAAGTACAGTTTAGAGCCCTATTGGCCATTACTGATACATTCCTGGTGCTTTTGCAGCCATTTAAGCTAACAAATGAGTTCTCATGGTGGTTTCAAGTGACTTTGTACTGGTCTGTAATTGGAAGAAAGAAAGATGTTTGCAAATCACCTCTTTTAAGTGGGAAAAAACGCCCCCAACAAAGCTGAATGCTGCCATTACAGACTGTGTTCCAGTCTTATTTAGTAAAAAAACCCCAAACAAATCATCTCGGATTCGTTTTTTTTTTTTTTTCCTTTTTTCCCGGGAAGATGTTTGTCTGCCGTTCCTGACGCTGACTCTTAGTTCCCGCTGTGTTTCGGGGACTGGCGCAGCTGGATTACTGGCAGACAAACCGTGACCACCGGAGAAAAAGGAGGCCCACAACACAATAATCGCTCACTCGGAACGGGAAATTTAGCAGAAACCGAAGCCGAACGCCGAACAGGCTCACCTGCAGCTTCAGGATCTGGAGAAGTCTGCTTTGCTTTGTGTGACAGGGAGGTTCTCAAAACAGGAGCCGGATGTAGAGATCCAATAGACAAAAGGTTTTATTAACTCAGGGCGCACTCTCAAGGAGCGGAAACAAAGTACAAAATAAGATTCAACCAAAAAAGAATCAACCAAAAACAAGAAATACAAATTCACGACCTTTCATACCTGCACATCCTTGTATGGTTACCACAGAAATGTACTACAGCTCATTTATAACACGTTTACATCGTGTTTAATCCTTACTTTTTTAGTGAATCATGTAATTATACTTATATATATTCATATTCAAATAATAATGTGTAATTATATTTAAATAAAACATCAACATCAGCATATACCCAGAGCTCTACTAAACATTGCTAACCTCCAGCTACGGCAAGCGCCAGCACCCAAAAAGCACGAAGGTAAAAGGCCCATGGTCGACTAAGTGAATGCATCTGGTACAACGTTTAGAATCGTTTCAAACTAATTTATTTATTTGTTTTATTTCTTTGATAGGGATAAGTATGTTTTGTGAATCATGTCACATCACACACTACAACATTTTAGCTAGGGCTAATTCTCAATGCCTGTCCCCAGTTAGGCTTTTACCCAAAACACAGTGACTGCACACAAGTCACAACAGAACAAATTACACACTAAAACATCACAGATATAATAAGAAAAATGGAAAAAAGGTGGATAAAGATTTTGGTGAGAATTCACTCTACAAAAAAGGAATTTTAACTCCGTTACACTTCCCTGGAGGAA
>CAJRST010037777.1:134091-145041 GCA_907169785.1 Menidia menidia
CAGATGCAAAACATTTCAGAAACAGTATCAAATATGATAAATTTGGTGTTACAGGGTTAATGTAACTGACGGTTTGACATCTTTGGCAGACAATGAGTTAATTTTCTCTGGTTACTCCTGCTGTCAGAGCACAAATCAGAACAAATCTGAGTTTGTTTGGTTTATTTCCTGTTGACTTTCTGATACTTTCTGATTGCTGAAAAGGGCCTCTTGATTATTCCCTTCCAGGGAAAAAATCTCACTTTGTTTTATAACGGTGAATCATTAAAAACACGTGTTTCTACGGCCTTTTGAATAGTTTATCGGAGCAAATCGGCTTTCTCTTTCACATCCACATAGAAGGAAAAATAGATAAATAAATCCTTTTCCATTCACCATGGATCAGCACAGAGCTTCTCATTGACCTTTTCTCAAGGCCTTTACTCAGAGATTATATCTGTTTCATGGAAAAGGGACAGGAGAGTTTAAATTTGAGCTGAAATTGCCTGATATTGTCTCAGCTGCTGAATGGGTTTTTCTGTCAGGGACTGGAGTTGTTTTCTCACTTCCCCCATTTCTCTTTTCTTTTTCTTTTTTTTTTGTTTTTGCAGGCAATTTCTCGTGTTATTATCACTGCCTCGGCACTTTTTTTGTTCATCTTCGTCCTTGGCGTTTCTTCCTAACTAAAGGACTCCTCTGGCCAGTTTCCCAACTTCCCAATAGCTAAAACACACACAGATCAATTCAGACTTTTATTCAAATCTAACAAAATGCATGAAGAGGGATTTTTAAAACAAAATAATCTGGCAAACTAAGACCTTAACTGTCTATTCTGAGGATAGGTGACAAAAACAATGCTATAATACTGTGATACTGTACTGTCATTTTGTACAGTTTTATTCATTCCATTTTTATTTAATTCGTTCATGACGCTTTTATTTATGATGTATTTATGACATTGTATTTTTTCTTATTTTTCAATCTTGTTTTAATGATGAAAGACTTTAACAGCCTTCTGCATTAAACATATTATTCTGAGGATAGGTGACAAAAACAATGCTAAAATACTGTGAGGAAAAAACTAAAAGGGGCTTTTAGAAACAACTTTATCAGCAAAACGAAGTCATTACTAAGATTTTTATCCCTGAATGTGAGTGTCCAGTGTATTTTTCATGGTTTTTGATGATATTCATTATTCGAAATTGTTTAGATAACAAGATATAAATCCATTTTCATTATCTTTGGAAGCTTAAATCATCACAAATGGGGAAATTGGAGAAAGAGAAAAGAAAAAGCATTTGTGTGGACTTTGAAAAACGGGGAGAGACTAGAAAAAATGTTAATCAGAAAATGAGAGCTTGGAGATGTTGAGGGATTTTCCTGGTTGTCTTTGTGGTTTTCGGGGTTTTATAATCCCATCCTGTGATGGTGTAATCTCCCTTTTCTTTTATACAACGTTAATTCCCTCATTACATTGAGCAGGGCCGATGTTTTGGTGTAAAACTGGAAATGTTAGCATGGTTTTGCACACTTCCAGGTGACTGGCCTCCTCACATTAACAGAGATAATCTCACCCTGACATTTGGGACCTGTGAGCAAATATAATGCACTTACAGCTAAATAAACCCAATTTAAAGGGGATAAATTAAATTAACATTTATCCTACCTTTGATCCTTTGATCCCTGAAATCCAGCGGCTTCTATTAGCATCTGCTACATCAGTGTTTTTCAACCTTTTTTGAGCCAAGGTACATTTTTTTATTGAAAAAATCTCGAGGCACACCACCAACCAAAAATGTCAAACAAATCTGTATCCGCCTATAGTAACACTATAGTTATTCTTATTTTATTCTTATCTTATCTTAAGTGTCTTGAATAGGAATCAAATCAACACAAAAATGTATTTTTATCATATTTTATATTTCTTCTTTCAAATTGCTCTTAACATGTCCACTTCATTATACAAAATTATATACAAAATCTAGTCATAAGGAATTATTACATGATTACTCCACCAGTCACTAGAACAGCACACACACTCAGAAATGGAATATTATTTGCAGATAATTAATTCCTTATCAAAAAGATTTTTTAGACCAATTAGGTGAAATAAGATGATTTTCTACGGCACACCTGACCATCACTAGTATACCGAGGTACAGTGGTTGAAAAACACTGTGCTACATTGTGAACCCACAGGTTTCTGCTTAATAAAACATTTCCTGGTGATCTCAGGCGATGAGTGCGAGTGTGTTTACAGGATGAAGGTCAGAGGACTGGATAAAGGCTGATTTCCAGCCTGGAATATAAACCTGGGCTGTTAGAGCTCATTTCCTGTGGCCAAAGATGCAGGTAAAAGCGTTATTTATCGTTGTCCCGTCTGGGGGAATGTTTGGTGTGTTGTCATGTCTTGATTACTTATTGTGTTCACCTGGGGTTCCCCTCCCTCATGTGTTTAAATAGTCCTAGTTTCCCATGTCCTGTGCCAGTGCGTTTGTGAGTTTTTTGTCACCCTTCGCCACGTCAGGTTTTGATTTTTTGCACTTCGCCATAGCCATGCCATAGCCTGGTTTAATGTTTTTTTCATAGCCATGTTTTTCACAGTCATGTTTAGTCTTACTTTGATACTTTGCCACTTTTTTGTTAATCTGAATTTGCCCTTTGCCATAGCCATGATTTTTGTCACAGCCATGCCATAGTCTTGTTTACTGTTTTTTGTCATAGCCATGTTTTTTCACAGCCATGCCATAACCTAGTTTCCTTTATTACCATAGCCATGTTTTTCCACAGTTATGTTAATCTTGTTTGTACTTTGCCATAGCCACGTTTTTTGTCATAGCCATGTTTTTTCACAGCCATGTTTATCTTGCTTTGTTACTTTGTCCATAGTTTTTTTCACAGCCTTGTTTCTGAACTTCACTCCTTTTGAGTGCGTTTTTGTTCAAATAAACCCTTGTTTCTGAATCTCCGCGACTGAGTCCTCCCTCAAGATCCCACTTCGTGACATTGACAGACTTTGTGATCATCTTACAAGTACAGGAGGAAAACCAGGGATTAGATCTGGAAATTATGTACCAGAAGATAAGGACAGATGGACACTCGTGCTGGTAAAAATAACCCTGTGTCACGTCTGGGGGAATGTCTGGTGTCTTATTGGTGTGAAACTGTGGAATGAATTAAATGATGAATTTAAGTTATGTCCTTTCTTGGTGAACTTTAAAAGAGCTTTAAAATGTAATATGATAAAATCTTACGTTCTTAAGTAGATCTATATTTGTACTATGTACTATGTAATCTGAATTTGTAGAAATCCTGGTTGTAAGGTAAAAAAAATAGGGTAGGCAAGAATAAGCTTTGCTTCGGCCTATTCCTTTTTTGGTAAACTGTGGGTTTGTCTATTGTTATTTTCTTTTTTCTTTTGTTGTTTCTTGTGTTTAATGTGGACAATTTACCAAATTTACCAAAATAAAGTGAAGTGAAAGTGAAGTGAAAGTCTCGTCATGTGTTGATTACCTATTGTGTTCACCTGGGGTTCCCCTCCCTCATGTGTTTAAATAGTCCTCGTTTCCCAAGTCCTGTGCCAGTGAGTTTTCGTCTTTCGTCTTTTGTCTCCCTTCACCACGTCAGGTTTGATTTTTGCCACAGCCATGCGACAGTTTTATTTACTTTGTACCATAGCCATGTTTTTGTCATAGCCTTGTTTTGCCACAGTCTTGTTAACCTTGTTTTTCCATAGTCTTGTTTTGATACTTTTTGCCACAGCCATTGTAGGAGCCATTTGTTTATTTTAGTTATTTGACAACATACTTTCTTAATTTCTGGATATCTTAATTTCTATGCCAGTTTGTTTCCATGTTTCCACCTATAGGTGAAGGCAGGAACTGCGCCTATAAAAGGCTGTGATGGGTCTGATACAAGCTGAGACAGTTATTGACGTGATTTGGCACTGCAAACTTGGACTGATCTTTTGTTATACTCAAGTTTAATTTGTTACAATAAACCATCAAAAGACACACAATAACCATCTCCCGGACTTAATTTCACGCGTCAGACCACAGTATTGGACACACAAAGTGGGAAAGGTTGTTGAGGAAGACAAACAAAGAAATGGTAAAATTGGAAACAAAAATTGAAAAAACAACTTTACCACTACAGCCATGTTTATCTTGCTTTGCATCTTTGATCATAGTTTTCTCACAGCCTTGTTTTGAACTTTGTCACCATCCACTCCATGAGTGAGTTTTTGTTGCAATAAACCCTGTTTTCTGAATCTCCGCGACTGAGTCCTCCCTCCAAGATCCACCCTCTCTGACAATTGTGGTTATTAATAAATGTATTATGGAGCATTTCATTGTTGAACTCATTGGGTTCCAAAGTCGTCTATAGAGGTATTTTATGTTTTTCAGCGAGAGTGTCTGGGGGACGATCTGCTAAAGCTTGTCCGTAAATATGGGCTTCTAGACAGAGTATGTAGTAACAAACTGACCCTCTAGGGGGCAGTGCCACTTTTGATGGGAGATGAGCATAGACTGTAGGCAAATAAGAAAAAGGGAACGGTTCTATGAGAGAACATGTCGCCGGTGAGACGCAAGTCCAGGAAGAACAGAATAAGGTAGAAACACATTTTTTTTCCTGACGAAAGAAGAGAGTCTACTCTTTCTTTTGGTGTGTTCGGTGTTTACATAGTCATAGCACAAACTATTCTGTGGCTCTGGAAAAATCAGTTCATACTCTAGAAGCCCATATTTACGGACAAGCTTTAGCAGATCGTCCCCCAGCCACTCTCGTTAAAAACATAAAAGACCTCTATAGACGTCTTTGGCAGCCAATGAGTTAAATGTGCTGTATAAATAAAATTTGAATTGACTTGACTTGACCCCCCCCCCCTCCATATGGAAAAACCAGGCTGTGATTCAAGCTCCACATCCACAGATTTGGACTCATGAGGATGAATAAAAAGAGCTGGGAGCATCACTCCACACAAGAGAAGCAGAAAATATTCTCCAAAGTCCAACCTGTCTCCCTGGCAACTTCAGAGGGAAAACAAAAGAGACTAACGTGATTTTGTGTAGGCAGGAAAAACACGTTAAATCCCAGTATCTCCCTCAGAAAACGCTAATCTGTACGTCTTTTTTCCTGGAAAAGAAAGGAGATCGTGCTCAGTTTGTAGAGAGGTGATGGAAATATCAAAACCATTTCTGAAAAGTTTTATTCAACAAACAACAAAAACAGAAACAGGAGATTCACATGGACTGAGGTTTATTTCAAAATATAGCGAGAAACGCCTTTACAAGAAGAGAAGAAGAAGAAAAAGACCAAAACCAAAGTTGAGGAACAAATCCTGAAAACACTTTACAATGTAGGACTATTCTACAATATAATGAAGAAACTTCTTTATTTTTTATTTACCCTTTTTATGTAGATTATTCCCTTTTTTTGCAACTTATTCTTGAGATCCTCTGATGAATAAATCCACCAATGAGATCCGAAATGTTTACTGATAAATTGTTGGATCTTATAAATGTTATTTACAGTGTAGGACTATCCTACAATATAATGAAGAAACTTAATTATTTACCCTTTTCATGTTTTTTTTTTACTTATTCATGAGATCCTCTGATGAATAAATCCACCAATGAGATCAAAATGTTTGGAAATGTTTGTTGATTAATTGTTGGATCCTGTAAATGTTCTTTACAAAGTAGGACTAATCTAAAATATAATGAAGAAACTTATTTATTTGCCTTTTTTATGTAGAGTATTCCTTTTTTTTAACACATTCTTGAGATCCTCTGATGAATAAATCCACCAATGAGATCAAAATGTTTGCTGATAAATTGTTGGATCTTGTAAATGTTCTTTACAAAGTAAGACTATTCTACAATATAATGAAGAAACTTCCTTATTTGCCCTTTTTATGTAGAGTATTCCTTTTTTTGTAACTTAATCTTGAGATCCCTCTGATGAATAAATCCACCAATAAGGTCCGAAATGTTTGCTGATAAATTGTTGGATCTTGTAAATGTTCTTTACAATGTAAGACTATTCTACAATATAATGAAGAAACTTCATTATTTGCCCTTTTCATGTTTTTTTTCCACTTATTCTTGAGATCCTCTGATGAATAAATCCACCAAGGAGATCAAAATGTTTGTTGATAAATTGTTGGATCTTGTAAATGTTCTTTACAGTGTTGGGTTAATCTACAATATAATGAAGAAACCTCTTTATTTGCCTTTTTTATGTAGAGTATTCCTTCTTTTGTAACTTATTCTTGAGATCATCTGATGAATAAATCCACCAATGAGATCCGAAATGTTTGCTGATAAATTGTTGGATCTTGTAAATGTTCTTTACAGTGTTGGGAAATGAAGAAACTTCTTTATTTGCCTTTTTTATGTAGAGTATTCTTCTTTTGTAACTTATTCTTGAGGTGGGAAGTGATCTATATTCATGTGTGATTGCAGCTTTCTGAGTCATTTTCAGCCGCATATCTTCAGGATGAAGCCATCCCATATTAGCTTTCTATATTCATGATCTGAATACGGAAATGTATTCACGGTGAAGCTTCTTCCCGAGAGAAAAATGGATTAAAAAGCTCTGATAGCTGCTCTGGTCCATTACTGTGGGAGGAATGGAAAAGATGCACTGACTCCTCCAAATACTGTCATTTGTGTTTATTCGGTTAAATAAACCTATCACAGGGCTTCTGTCTTAACCTTTTTATATGCACACACTCGTTTCTGTCTCCAGTTTGATTGTGAAAAACCGTCCGCCTTTTTAAATTCATTGCCCTGGAACTTAATATTTTCACTCAATCATCCATTCGGGGCTTTTTAATTCAACAGATTTGTGGTATAATTGAGTCCCCATAGCGCACGAGCCACGTCAATCACCAAAATGCCAAAAAAGAAGAATAAAAAGAAAGAAAAAATAAGAAGAAAAAAAGGGGAAAAAAGGAAAGAAAAATTAAGGAAAATACAGAAAAAAGGGAAAAATGAAAAATAATAAGAAAAAAATAAGAAAAAAAGAAAAAGAAAGTAGACAAAAAGGAAGAAAAAGAAAAAAAAGAAGAAAAAAAAATTACCAAAAATTACAGATTTATTGGAGTATATATTTTTTCCCTACTTTTACTTTTACTCCACTACATATTTTTGATTAAATTAATACTTTTACTTTTACTTTCACAGGCTGAATCGTTACTTGTTACTGATATATAAACGTAATGATAGATAGTTCTGTCACAGCCTATAAAAAAAAGCCTCCTGAAAGATTGTGAAATCATGGCTTTCAAAAATTCCCCATCTAATCTGAAGAAGCATATCAAGGTAAGTTAAAAAATACAATGACATATAAGCTAGTAAATAAGCGCTAGTTCAGTTCTCCCTGTTCACTCAGGACGTAGCAGCTAACGTTAGCTAAAGCTAACCTAGCTGGCTAGCTGTATGTTAACGTTAGCTAAAGCTAAGGTAGCTGGATAGCTATATGATAACGTAAGCTAAAGCTAACCTAGCTGGCTAGCTGTATGATAACGTTAGCTAAAGCTAAGCTAGCTGGCTAGCTGTATGATAACGTTAGCTCAAGCTAACCTAGCTGTCTAGCTGTATGATAACGTTAGCTAAAGATAACCTAGCCGGCTAGCTGTATGATAACGTTAGCTAAAGCTAACCTAGCTGGCTAGCTGTATGCTACATGCTAGCATAACGGCTCAGCTCAGGATTCTGACTCTGGAATAATAAATAATAGTAGATGAAGTGCTGTTGATGCTAATGCAGATGTAGTTTTCTGTTTTTGTAAACACCTGTATGGCCTTTCACACGTTTGAAATAATATAACAATATCTATCACACTTTTGACTGCCTTTTTTAATATACACAGTACTTGTACTTTTACTTATACTTGTACTTTCAATACTTGAGTACCAATTTTTGAAATACTTCTACTTGCAATACTTAAGTTAAAGAAAATGGAGTACTTCCTACTTCCACTTAAGTCTGGTGTTGGAAGAATACTTTTACTTTTATTCAAGTACATTTTTTATATAGTAATTGTACTTCTACTCCAGTACTTTATACATCTCTGCTCCCGAATGATTGTCACCTCCCTCCCCTCCTCCTGACTTTAGCAGAATTAGCTTGTAAATTGATGTAAATACCGAGTGTGGCCATAAAAGTTAACAGCCTGGTGAGTGTTTGCAAATTGTGTGAACTTATGGGAGATCTGCACTATCGGTACAAACCGTTCAATAAATTGTTTTAACGCTGGAGGTAATGCTCTGAATTGGCTTTAATTAAAGCTATATAATTAGATTAGCATGTTCACGTGACATATAGCGATCCCACCTCATCATTCCCTTAATCACATTAACATCAAAGCACCATAAATAAATGCTGCAAAGTTGAAGTTTTATAGGTACAAATAACTATTTAGCATTTTAATTTAACCCCTATATTTAAAAAAACAACAAAAATTAATTGAATTTTTAATAATAACTAAAAAAGGTTACCTAAACAGAGACATTTTATTGCTTCGTTCAGCAACTGATTTCAAAACAAAAGGTTTGAAATGTTATTGGTAGCTTTCTAACTTCATTTTAAAAGAGCACCCTAAAGATTCAGAGTCTCTCAGAGGAAAGACGAAAAAGAGAAATATTCCTCATCGTAAAATTTGTGAAAACTTTGGAATATTCAGTCACCTAAAGCACTAAAACTATCTAAAGATTCACGGTAACTGTTGAGAAGAAACTGAGTAATGATGATCAGAGAGTGAATCAAATCTGTGTAGAAAAATCTGTTTTTAACCCTTTAATGCCAAATGTATCATATTTGACTCTGTTTTGCGTCTGACTCCTTTTGCATAATTTAATGGTAAAAACTTTGCTCAAAATCCTATTGTACACAATCAGATACACCTGATAACAGGGGGCAGAAGACTACACAAAAATAATCTTGACTTATCGCATAGTAATAAATTATTAATATAAAAAATATATTTCTGTTTTTTCTTTTTACATATTTTGTTAAAAGGCCAAATAAGGAATTCAAACAAAAAAAAAAGTAATTTTCTGTTTTGTTTTATTCTTGGATCAGGCTTTAAAGGGTTAAAGCATTTTTAAATTGGTTCTTTAACCTGTCCGAAAAGTCCCAAAAGGTTAAAGTAAAGCTAATCGTAAACAGATAAAATGTCTAATAGTAACTAATAGTAGCTCTGCTCATTTAAAATCAACTTTTGACTTTAGCTAGTTTCTTCCATCTTTATCCATTTGCACCCACTTTCAAAGAGTGTTTCACACTCTACAAATCCTGTGATTAACCAATAACATATAAAAACGCTATCTTGACTTTTCGCATAGTAATAAATTATTTATATTAAAAATGTATTTCTGTTTTTTCTTTTTACATATTTTCTTAAAAGGCCAAATAAGGAATTCAAACCAAAAAAAAGTCATTTTCTGTTTTGTTTTATTCTTGGATCAGGCTTTAAAGGGTTAAAATTCTACTTGGAAATTTTGGCCGTGGACCTAAATGTAAATACTGAGTGTGGCCATAAAAGTTAACAGTGTTTGCAAATTATCTGAACTTACGTGAGATCGGTACAAACCGTTCGATAAATTGTTTTAACGCTGGAGGTAATGCTCTGAATTGGCTTTAATTAAAGCTATATAATTAGATTAGCATGTTCACGTGACATATAGCGATCCCACCTCATCATTCCCTTAATCACATTAACATCAAAGCACCGAGGCTGTGTAAAAACGCTCTGATTCCTTAAAGGAACGCCAGATTCTCCTGGTTGAATTGGATTTCTCAAAATGCCGAGCTTTACCTCCCACAGACAGGTTTTCCCTCAGGCGAATCGTTACGCAACACTCAGAGGACCTGGACTGTGAGAAAAAGCATCATTTCTCATCATTTCTCATGTCCAAACACAGAAACACAAACATGGATCAGACACTATATTATGACCTCGAACTGAGGGTGGCGTTTGGGTCCCGTCGGGATTTTCTTCCCACGGTTGAAATCAGATTAAAATCTGGAACATTTGGAGGACATTGGAAGTCCTGACATGCTTTCTTTTTTTATTAATTTCCGATAAGAGTTGACAAAAAACATTTGCACTATATAGAGACAAACCTCTCTGCATACACACATACAAAACTAAATTAAATAAGTCATTCATTTACAATAATTCAAATTAAATTTTCAAAATGTACGTATATAAAACAATAAAAATTATTACAATTATAAAAATAATATATCATAATATATAATAATATATATATAATATATATATATATATTTTATATAATATATATAATTATGTAATAATATATAATATAGAAATAAAATAAATAAAACAACTAAATAAAAGTATTATACTTTTAGCATTTTGACTGAACCCCAATACTTTAAAAAAACAACAAAAATTAATTGAATTTTTAATCAAAAGAGACATTTTATTGGTCCGTTCAGTAATTGATTTAAAGACAAAAGGTTGGAAATGTTGTTGTTAGCTTTTTAACTTAATTTCAAAAGAGCACCTTAAAGATTCTGAGTCTCTCAGAGGAAGGAAGGAATAAAAAATGCTCCTCATCGTGAAATCTGTGAAAACTTTGGGGATTCAGTCAATGATGAATCAGAGAGTGAATCAAATCTGGGTAGAAAAATCTATTTCTAAAATTCTACTTGTAAATTGAATCACACTCCAGCTTCACCCCTAAAGTCGGAGCATCTGGCTCATTATCGGATAAATAATCAATAAAATACCGCTTCCAGAAATGTTGAAATACTTCAGAAACTCCTGATTATCATTCCTCTGACTGTGTGTGCGTGGCTGACATTTAAAATATTGAAACCTATCTTGGATATTTTCCCATTATGATTTGACATTTTCCAGACAATAATAGATAGATCAAGAGAAGATACAGGTAATTAGATTTATTGGTATTTATAATCGGTTTAAATTAAGACT
>CAJRST010037777.1:361450-373097 GCA_907169785.1 Menidia menidia
AACCTGCAAAATCAGCAAGGGGTCAAATACTTATTTCCCCCACTGTATATTCATACACATCCACACACACACATTTTTATAGGGACCACAGACATAAGATTACTCACAAACTGAGGACCAATACACTTACCCTTACATCTGCAGATGTGTGAGTCCAGGACAAGTTCTGAGACAAATGGATGATAGCAAAACCTCCTCAGATCTGGTCTGTACTGAGACCTGTACTGGGATCCAAAAAGAAGAATAAGACCATTGGACTATAAATCTATAAATCCTTTCAAGTTATTTGCAGAGTCCTCTGTTTTAATGGATGGACGTTTTTTAATTACCAGAGTACTAAAACGTTTTCTGGGAGAGAAAACAGTTCAAATATCCCCTTTAACCCTTTAAAGCCTGATCCAAGAATAAAAACAAAACAGAAAATTACTTTTTTTTGTTTGAATTCCTTATTTGGCCTTTTAACAAAATATGTAAAAAGGAAAAAAAAGAAATACATTTTTTATATTAATAATTTATTACTATGCGATAAGTCAAGATTATTTTTCGTGTAGTCTTCTGCCCCCTGTTATCAGGTGTATCTGATTGTGTTCAATAGGATTTTGAGCAAAGTTTTTACCATTAAATTATGCAAAAGGTGTCAGACACAAAACATTTCAGAAACCGTATGTATAAAAAATGATAGATTTGGCATTACAGGGATAATGCTCATCAATACTCATCAAATCCTAAAACTATACAAAAGAAACCAAAAAAATTGATTGATTTGTTTTTCTAACCATTTATATTATTTTAATTGATGCAACGTTTGTTGAATGTAATCATTTAATCTAATTTGTTTGTATGTGTGTGACCTACAAAGCTTTACGAGGAGTTTGGGAGCTAAAGATTTAATATTTAACATTTTAACGGCTCTTAACGTTCCGACTGAGTCCCCCGCTGAGATTAAAGGGAGCCAACTACAATATTCTCCTTGGTTACAGTTTTTTGTTGTAATGCAGTAATTTGAATAGTGGCACTGGAAAAAAATTAAATGGTGAGCGGAGGAAAAAACAGGAAATTCATCTGATATTCTTCAGTTCGGATCAACACTAGTTTTAAATGCATGTAATTAATCTGTATTTTTAGTATTTTTTTGCATTTTGCTCTGTTTGCCACTTTTTTGGCCTGTAAACTGCTGGTAACTTTAATTTCCTGAGGGAGTCTTCCCAATGGATCAATAAAGTACAAGTCTAAGTCTAAGTCAGAAAATAAAGAAAGAATGTTGTTTTTTTTAAAGAGAAGGAAAATAAAAGTGTTATACGTGCTAAGTGGGCTGTTATATATAACCTGTTGTCAGCACTCTGTATCCACATTTAAAGTTACTTTATGACACATATAGATTAATCTCAGAGGGTTTGAAGGCTGGGTTTTACACATTGTCACACTGGGGTGTCACTCCAAAGAAATCAATAAGTTAACGAGAGACTTTACAGGAGGTGGAACATTCAAAAGTTTTCATTTTGTGTTCACACTCACAGAGTCTTGTACCAAAACAGCATAAGTGGTGTTAACATCCGATATGATAAAGGCTGCCAACGGATTGTGTTTTAATTCAATTAAATTTTATTTATATAGCGCCACATCTCAACAACAGTTGTCTCACAGCTTTCCAAACAGAGCAGGTCAGACCTACTCTGAAGTTAACTACAGAAACCCAACAATTCCCACCATGAGCAAGCAGTAGGCGACACAGGCAAGGAAAAACTTCCTTTTAACAGGCAGAAACCTGGAGCAGAAAAACCCAGAAATGGACATTCAGATGCAGATGTTCAATAATAATCGATGGGTGTTTCAGGGAAAGTCAGGAAAGTTATCAATGGGCTGCAAAAGAAGAAAAATGGAAGCCAGGATTGACTTCTGCCTGCAGAAACACAGAGGAAGAGTTCTTTAACAAAAGGTTTCATGGCAGCAACTATCAATCCATCCATCCACCTTCTATTCAATTAAATTTCAATTCAATTCAATTTTATTTCTATAGCGCCACATCACAACAACAGTTGTCTCACAGCTTTCCAAACAGAGCAGGTCAGACCTACTCTGAAGTTAATTACAGAAACCCAACAATTCCCACCATGAGCAAGCACTAGGCGACACAGGCAAGGAAAAACTTAGAAACACGGGGGCAGCAGGAAACTCCCAACCACAGCTCCAAAGCCAGGAATATCTGCAGGAAGTCATAGGAGGAGAGAGGACAGAGAAGGGGTAATAGAAAGCACATGACTACGAGGAAAGGAGAGTCCAGTTAGTAACATCGTTAATGGGATGAAGTTGCACCGGGAGGGAGAGAGAAAGGAGAGGGGAGCCCGGGGCATCATGGGAAATCCCCCGGCAGTCTAGTGTCAGGTAGTGGATCTCAGATGCGGAGATTGGTGAAAACAGGGTTTATTGGAACAGAAAACGCACTTAAAAAGGAGTGGATGACAGGACAAAGTTCAAATAAGGGAGACATGACTAGGAACAAAGTAGGAAAGCAAGATTAACATGGCTGAGAGCAAAGTATCAAAACAAGTAAACAAGACTATGGCAAAGTATCAAATGAGGTGAACGAAACTGTGGCAAAGTATCAAAACAAGACTATGGCAAAAATACTAAATAAAGTTAACAAGACTATGGCAAAAATATTAAATAAAGTTACCAAGACTATGGCAAAAATACTAAATAAAGTTAACAACACTATGGCAAGGCTGTGACAAAAACAAGGCTATGGCACAAAAAAACAAGACAAAAATCAAAACCTTACGTGGCGAGGAAAAAAAGGACACGAACACAAAGGAAACGAACACAAAGTGACGAAAGGTGACGAAAAACTCAAAAACACACTGGCACAGGACATGGGAAACGGGACTATTTAAACACATGAGGGAGGGGAACCCCAGGTGTAAACAATAGGTAATCAAGACATGACAACACACCAGATATTCCCCCAGACGTGACATCTAGGCCTATAGCAGCTCAACTAGGGCTGAACTTGACCTAACTATAAGCTCTATCATAAAGGAAAGTCTTAAGAGTTTGTGAGGATTGTTTGAGTGTGTGTCTTTGGACCCAGTGGGAGTGAATTCAGCTGGAAATTTGTCATTTTCTCCAAGAGTCGAGATGACTCCACTCTTTTCCACATGGCCAGCTAAATAAAACCTGTTAAAAAAAGGCTCTGGCTGTGAAAATCCTACCTGCTGGTGATTTTGGGGACTATAAAATCTCGTTCCCCTTTCAAAGGAAATAGTCACCACACTGGTGGAATAGCTCTCCTCACCTCCTGAGACTAATATAACAGCAAAAAAAATAAGAAAAACCCAACAGGATTGCACATTTGGAGCCTCCAAATGTAAAGTTTTGGTGCTTTTACAGAGAGAGAAACGGCTGATAGCATGTGACTGATATGTTATGAACAGGAGAAGAAGATGGAGGCCTTGTCCCAGAATAAACCAGAGTGGATAAAAAGTATAAAAAATGACATTTATTGGACACAGTTAAGTGTATCAGCTGGGCTCTGACAGACAAAAAACAGCCAGAGACTTCAACACAAAGCTTAAGACAGAAGAATACAAAAGAATAAGACAATCAGTAATTAGCATAGATTATGTTGTAGCATATTATGCAAAAATTAGTCATTTTAGCCAAATTCTAACTTCCACGGAAAGGAGGACTGGACACAACCAAGTCCTATTGGCCAGTTACCTCTGGGCAGGAACAGGCCAGGTCCTAATTCATGCAGATGACAGGAATGTGCTAACAAATGGTGTGTGTGTGTGTGTGTGTGTTGACCTAAAGGTGGATCTAATGCAACAGAGAGAGAAAAAGAGAGAAAAGAGAGTCTGTGGACACAGCCAGAGACTTTAACACAAAATATAGTTATAATAGGAACTAAAACAATCAGTAATCTACATAGATCATATGATAGCATAATATGCTAAAGTGAGTAATTATAGTCAAATTCTAACAATCCTTACCAGGATGCCTCCACATATCAGCAAACTTCAGCTTCTCTGCTCTGAAATGCCTTTTAGCAAACACACAGAAGCTGTTACCAGTCAGTATCGGCATGATTAACAGGATTTTTGTTCGTATCAATATTTCATGCAAAAACACGAGTGAAAAGTCCTGTTATTTCACTTCAAGAATTACATTAGTTAGTTCATTTTTTTTTTCCTGGCCTTTAATTATTAAAGGTATTTCCCACAATATTCTACTGTTTATGGAGAGCCCAGTAAGTCCTACAAAGAATGCTTATTTTTCCTCATCAGATGGTTATCAATTTTTATAAATTCATATGATGTGATTTTCTGGAATTTTCTTTGGGATTCTGTCTTTCACTGTTAGAATGTACATATGATTAAAGTTATAGATCGTTGCATTCTTTGTAAGTGGGCAAACCTGCAAAATCAGCAAGGGCTCAAATACTTATTTCCCCCTCTGTATTAGTGAAATCCATCTTCCCCGTTCTGGGTTGAGCTTCGACGGCTGGCCAGAGGCTGGAAAAAAAAGCAGGTTTCCTCCAGTAATGTTTTAATTATATCCTCCTGAGGGAATTCTGCATTTCCCTTTAAAGCTTTTTATTTATAGCTCCACACATCAAAGCCAACAGGCCGGTTTTCGCTCTTCACTTGAGCTTCTTTTTAAACTTTCTCAGAAAAGCCGTAATTAGTGAAGACGCTTTCAAAACAAAAAAATAATAGATAAATAGAGAGAAAAAAGAGAAAGTTGTGGGATCTTTTCAGGGAAACTGAGAACTGCATTTGTCAGTCATTTGAAGCCTGCATGACCGAAGACCTTAATAAATTAAAGTTTTAAATGAATCCTTCACACTTAAAAACATAGAAGAGGTTTGAGGAGTGGATCCAAATAAGATGGATACAAGGAATGTTGTTATTTTGACATTTTAGCTGAAGATTGCTCAAAGATTTGACTCATAATCTGCTCCTAAAGATAACACATGAGCCATTGAAGGCCATTTAAAAGCAGTAAACACATTAGTTTGACATTTCAGCTCATTTTTACATTGACGACTCGTTTAAACAGAAAAAACTGTAAAACTGTACTAAAGCATGAAAATCCTGCTGCTTTTAAGCATATGAAATCCATCAAAATCATCAAACTATTTGCACATTGGCCAGTAATTGTAGAAGGTCATTGATTGTTCTTTTTCCCAGCACCTTAAACACATCAAACACCAGACTGTGTTAATAATCATTTTCTGTTTGAGTTTGTATTTAAGCAGCTTTCAGGAGGAAGCAGCAGGAAATTAGGTTTGTTCATTTTAATTTTATTCTGCAGAGTTCAAATTCATGGATCTGAAAAAGGTAAAGGTCACATTCAGCCATATTTACAAAACTTATCTTTACTCTTATGACTGTTTTCGATAACATATTCTAGTCAAATTCTTATTGTTTTATTATTCTTAAAGCAAATGAATAATATGAACGATGTTCATAATCAATTTGTATTTCCAAAGAGCGGTAAAATAAGACGGCTTATTTTTGTCTTCTAAAACATTCTCATAAATTGAAAAATCTATTCTGTACTTGTAAATAAAGGAAAGAAAAAACAGGTTACTTTCTTTCAGGCAACTTTTTTGTCATTTAAAACCTCACAAGATATAATTTGATCATTTTCTTAAATGATCAGTGGTCTAATTGGATTTTAATTCATGTGAACCTTTCAATTGATTGATGCTTTTTAATCTGAATGCTAAAAAAATGCCTCCTTACCGTGGATTTTTATGATGGCATGATGAGGAATAAAAGGACCATTTAGAAAAATATAGAGAAAAATTACAGTAGTTGTCATTTCTAATTCATACAGTCAGCTTTTACTTTATTAAATCGTCTTGTTTCTGGTATTGTAGAACTCTAAGTGACTACATTAAGCCCATAAAGCCACATACACACTCTAGAGTAAAACATTACATTACATTATGTTACATCTTTTTATTCCATCATTTTTACCCAGAGGAAGTCATTTGGTAAATATGCCATTTAAATTCATTAGACCCCGGCTCATAAAGAGTGTAATTATTAGGAGTTGTTTTAGAGTTCTCCATCCGGTTAGTGCAGGAGTCAATTAGGGTGAACAACTGAACGTTAACGGGCTCATTAGAAACAACGCAAATGACATATTTCCACAGGAATGCTGCCCCTAGTGGCCAACCAGCTTCTCAATTCTAAACCAACTAAAAAGTACCATTAAATAACTCAAATGTTGCTGAGTAAACACAAACATTATAGTTCTCTTTTACTCAAATCTCTACTGTGGGTTAATCGTTTCGGCCATTTTCCAACCTGAAGAGTTTTCATTTTGTGTTTTGAGAGCTGAATTTTAAATAATGATGCACGTCCATTTATTTGATTCTGGATCCATGCATGAAATAAAATGTGTAACGAACCAATGCCACAAAAATGGAATAAAAAAAAAGACTCACTTTAGGAGAGAACTGTAGATGAACATCTGTTTTAATGGAATATGAAAAAGCCCATCAGACTGCACTGAATATAAATGAGAGGAAGTTTGAAAATGAGCTATCCTTGAATTATTTCAAACATTATGGATTCTCTTTTGTAAAGGAGAAATGCAGAAGACTACACAAAACATAATCTTGACTTATCGCATAGTAATAAATTATTAATATCAAAAATGTTTTTCAGATTTTTTCTTTTTACATATTTTGTTGAAAGGCCAAATAAGGAAGTCAAACAAAAAAAAAGTAATTTTCTGTTTTGTTTTATTCTTGGATCAGGCTTTAAATGGTTAATTACTAGAGCAGTAAAACGTTTTCTGGGAGATAAAACATTTCAAATATCTCCTTTAATACTCATCAATACTCATCACATCCTAAAACGATACAAAAGAAATCCCAAAAAATGTATTTATTTATTTTTCTAGCCATTTATATTCTTTTAATTAATGCAACGTTAGTTGAATCTAAACATTTATTCTAATTTGTTTGTATTTGTGTGACCTACAAAGCTTTACGAGGAGTTTGGGAGCTAAAGATTTAACATTTAACACAGCTCTTTTTTTGTTTTATTCTTGGATCAGGCTTTAAAGGGTTAAAAATTGATTTTATTATGTTGTCCTGTGTTCTTATATGTCTTACTGTACTGCTCCCTAGAAAAAGAGATTTTATCTCAAGGGACTTCCTGGTAAAATAAAGGTTGAATAAAAAAATAAAAACATTTGGTTTTTTTTATTCTCCTTCATGGGGTTTTTCAGTGAATACGGAAAAAACACTTTATTTGCTGCTCGGAGATGAAAAGGACAGTTTTAGCTGTGTAACCTTGCTTGTGATATTAATTGTAGCTGAAAAATGAAAACGGCTTTCCAAAGGTTTGAATGAACAACCGGAGTGGTTGTGCTCATAAAAATATGCCTCATCTGGATTTGACTGATTTCATTTCTTTTTTTTTAAATATGATGCTGTTCTTTTCACACACAGAAATCCAATTGTTCAGAATCATGTTAGCTGAACTAAAACGTTTCCTCATGATTTATTACTGAAATCTTCCTGTTTACCAATAGGAAAAAAGCCCGGTGATACACAGAGATGGATGGGAACGAGAATTGAATAACATTTCTCCTGTGCTTGCCTCTTCTTGCCATTCCACTTATCCCATTTTATTTGTGATGAGGAAAGAAAACCTGGTTGCATTTGACTGGGTTCTATTTTCATTGTTGTGTTACATTTCTATCTAGATTCTCTCAACTCAACTCAACTTTATTTCAGTCAGCCAAAGATAAAATCAAAGCGCTGTACAGGCCATTTGAGCCAATCATAAAACACAATTATCACCTCCACACAAGACAAACTCAAAGATTAAAAACAGTAAGAGCAAAAAAAAAATTGATTCAGTTTTTCTGAGGTTGTTTTGTGTTGAAGGCTGCTCTCCTCTTGGTTTGAAATGGTGGAGGACCTTCTTTAACCCTTTAAAGTCTGATCCAAGAATAAAACAAAAAAAAAGAACAGAAGGAATCAAATATGGCCGCCTTCATAAGGACCAGTTCCCACATTTTAGGTCACTGTTTATTTCAGTGATTTGTCAGGAGTTACACATTCCAAAGGAATAAAAAATAAGCCAACGATTTTATTTTGGGATGGTTTTTCTAGCTTCTCTATAATTAAAAGTTAACATCTTTAAAAGTGGCTGTAAAATCTGTGAGGCGGATACTTTTTGTGCCATTACGGGGAGCAAAAGAGCATCAGAGCATGACAATATAATGAGCCCGCTAATCACAGCATTCAGCCAAGCACACAATCCAACTATTGTGTGTTCAATCCGGAAAAAAGAAACTCAAAACTCCTGTGTGAGCAGCTCAAGTCTAAACGAGCCGGACAAAAGCCACTTTGTCACGTTATGTGACAAACAATCTCACATTTAAAAGCTTTAGCAAAGATGTTTCTGCTTGTCTTTTAGTAGCAAAGAAAGCTGTGTTAACTCTATAATGCCTACAGTGGTGAAAATAAGTGTTTGAGCCCTTGCTGATTTTGCAGGTTTATCCACTTACAAAGAATGCTTATTTTTCCTCATCAGATGGTTATCAGTTTTTATAAATTCATATGATGTGATTTTCTGGAATCTTCTTTGGGATTCTGTCTTTCACTGTTAGAATGTACATATGATTAAAGTTATAGATCGTTGCATTCTTTGTAAGTGGGCAAACCTGCAAAATCAGCAAGGGCTCAAATACTTATTTCCTACACTGTTTCCATCTATCTATCTATCTATCTATCTATCTATCTATCTATCTATCTATCTATCTATCTATCTATCTATCTATCTATCTATCTATCTATCTATCTATCTATCTATCTAATTGGGAAGGTAAACTATGATGTCATGTTTTTAAAACATTTCTCAGTGCACTCCGTGGTTTGTTGTGATTTATATTCTTTTGCTCTCATCTTGTTCATATCAGTATCTATCATATTTGCTTCATACGGTTTCTGAAGTCTTTTGGATGTGAGACTTTCTGCATCATTCAGTGGTAAAAGCTTTGCTCAAACCCCTGTTGTACACATTCAGATATACCTGATAACAGCCAGTAGAAGACTACACCAACATACATTTTTGACTTATTGCACGCTAATTTGATCAAAACAATTTCTGTTTTTTTTCTTCATATGTTGTTGAGGGGCCAAAGAAAGACTTCAAACTAAAAAAATCCAATATTCTTCCTATTTTTATTGGATCAGGCTTAAAATAATCTGTTTCAATGTCAATTGTTGCATGATAAGTTTTTTGTACTCTTTAATTAAAAGGGTATTGCATGGAATAAATCCTTTAGGTCCAACACTTTTAATGAATGAACCATGATTAGAAGTAGATCTCACACACACGCTCACACAAAAAGAAAACACCCAGTTTTTTCCAGCTCCTGTCAGCAGTGTAACCATGTGATTATCCAAATCTGTGAATGTGTTGCAACACTATTTGGCTGGCTGTGTGAAAAAGAAAAAAAGAAAAAAGCATTTGGATTGTTAATTCTGTCACTCTGGAGTCAACATGCAATTTCCAGAAGAGTTACAGAAAAAAAAAGAAGATGGAAAACACAAACTGTTTTTCTTTGTGGATCTTTTATGTCTCCATTGAGTAAAAGTATCATTGCCTTTATATTACTCCAGTTTCCATTGGCTCCCACTCTCATTATTGGCTTCACTTTCTTTTCCTGTGAGCTTACTGAGGCATGTCACACTTGCCCATTTAGTCTAATAGTCTCATACTGAGAACCAGCTCTGACACTGTTAAATATTCAAATATTTCTTTATAGACTCTGACTGTTTGAGGTCACAAAAGTAAACTAATCTGGTGTCTGTCCGGGGTGTCTTAAATTGGGTTTCTTAAAAGACGCAGAACAAATGAACAAGTGCCAACTGCCGCCCAGAATAATAAATCCCACTGAAAGAGCCAAATCCCTCCACATTTAAACAATATTTAATAAAAGGTTCAATAATATTTTGCCTCACACGCCATCTCCCACCTTAAATCAGAGCATCAATTAGGAGCATTCACTGTTAATGTGCACAAAAACAACACATGTGTGCCACTTAAATATCTGTAAAAAGAAAATTCAACACTATCTGACACTCTTTTTTCTTCAATAGGTCATGTTTAATCACATTTTATGATCCTAATTAAAACAGAAGCCATTGTTCCATTGGGTCGGGGATTCAGCACCACGGACAGCTCCAGCACACAGTCGCCAAACTAAAAAACAGATTCTGGACTTTCAAACACAAACTAGTGCTCAGTTTCTGCTCCTGAAAAGCTTTTGTGCTCTGGGTGATGATCATTGATGGTTTGGCTGCAGGGTTTCTCTGTAAAAACATCGATAATTATCCAGGACTGTCGGGATTGTCGTTTAATATAAGAGAGAAACATGTTTCTGCTTCATTCCTCTTAAACGTTTACTACTCAATCACAAACATGCTTTTAGGAGCACTACGGCTTCAAAGTGGAATTTGAGAAAGAAACAATATGTATTTTATCATCTGAGAATGTTTTGGAGTCCAGTGCTGAAAAGAAATGTGGATTGGTTGCTTTCTTTTGGCTTTTTTTGCTTCATTTACGTTTACTACTCACTCACAAATATGATTTTAGGAGCACTGTGGCTTCTAAGTGGAATTTGACAAAGAACATATATGTATCTTATCATCTGAGGCTTTTTTGGAGTCCAGTACTGAAAAGAAATGTTGATTGGTTCCTTTTTTTGCTTTTTTTTGCTTCATTTACGCCCACCAGGTAATTTATTTTGTGCTTTATTACCTGTTGTAAATCTGAACGAATAATAAAGATTTGTTTTAACAATGTACACCCCATTAATGATTATAACACATCTCATATTTTGAAAAGGTTTTATCACTTCTCCTAAAGGATTCTTCAGTTTAGAGGAAAATCCAAGTAGTTCAATTCCGATTCTGAGGGTAACTGGATGATTTATGATTTTTTGTTTTATTTTTCCCTATGGCAGTTCTCGAAAACTTTGTGTTATAGTTTGTTGCTGTTGTGTCCCGTCTTCATTTCATCAGATTCTGCTCTCAGATGTTTGCATAACTACCAGATACCAGATGTAACAACCCGTGGAGTCATCTCTAAAGCTGGATTTCTGCTTCAGAGGCAGATCTGAATGGAGACTACATACGGCTTTATTATCTAAAAGTCTTGGCGGATCTTCTCTCTGACTCAGATTCGAGCAGTTGTATGAATTAACCTTTCTAATTTGATGGTTAGAGAGTGTTTGGCAGAGCTTTGAGAAAGAAAACAACACACAAAATACTGTGTTAGCAGCTTGTTGCGTTTTAGATTTTAGGCAAGGCAAGTTTATTTTACAGCACATTTTGTGTACAAGACAATTCAAAGTGCTTCACAGAAAATTTAAAAGCAGAAAAACAAGAAAAAATAAAAACGATCAAAATTAGATAGATGAAAAGTGAAGGGAGCAGATAAAATATGTTTAATTTCCATATTACGGTTAAACAGAAGCGTTTTAATCTGGATTTTTTAGTTCTGTCTCACATCTTCAGGAAGATGGATCCAGATTTTCGGAGCACGGAGCTGAAACGAAGCTTCACCTGGTTTAGTTCTGACTCTGGACCCCATCAGGAGACCAGAACCTG
>CAJRST010037777.1:384108-402043 GCA_907169785.1 Menidia menidia
ATTTATTTATTTATTTATTTATTTATTTATTTATTTATTTATTTATTCTATTTATTTCTATTTTATATGCCAGTCGTTTCTGTGTCCCATCTTCTGTTCTTACATAATTTTTTCGCATTAGCATAAGTTTCTATGTAAAGATATTCTGATCGAATACACATTAAAATCACAGAGCTTAGGATAAAAGTTCTAAAATTATATCCCCGTAAATGTTTACAAGCAATAGAAATAATGCCATTTTAGCATTTTATTCAATTATGCACAAACTCTACAATCCAACACTGAATACAGGCACGTAGTTTAAGGTGAGAAATGTAACTTTAAACTAGAAAAACCTGAATAGTGGCTCACATTTACACTTGCAGAGGTAACAGCTCTCCCTTAGAAATAAAGCTCAAAAGCTCAGGCAAATAATCTGAGGTGTTCACACAACCTGAAAACACGCAGAAAGCATTCTGCAGACGTCTGAAAAGAAACTCAGACTAAAGAAACCTTCCACCATCACCAGGACACGTTCGGCTCTTTTTAAAATGACTCTGTCACACTATTGGAGCACCTGTCTTGGTTTGATTTATTTATTTGTTTATTTAAACTTAAACTTTGGATGAAAGCAAGCCATTCAGGTGACCACTAAAATCTTAACTTTTAATTGTGATGCTTGTATTGTTCATTATATGTTATTTTTTTATGCCTTTTCATGCCTAGGGACTACGGATGAAAATTAGCTTTGTAGCTACAATCCGGCATATTTACATTTGTTTTTATACTGATGTTCATTAATGTGCTTTGTCCCTATTCAAATAAATAAATAAATAAATAAAATAAATAAATTATTTGATAGGGACAAGTATGTTTCATGAAACATGTCACACACTATAACATTTTAGCTAAGGCTAATTCTCAACGCCTGTCCCCAGTTAGGCTTTTACACAACAGAACAAATGACACACTAAAACATCACAGATAAAAGATCAAGACAGTCAGATTATTAATGTCCACATGTCTGACCTCTCAATAAAAAGTCTTTAAGTTTATGTTTAAAAAGGACCCAGTTGTGACCAAGTGTAAAATAGAATATAAAGAGACTTAATTTCTGTTCTCCCCACTAACATTGCTTTTTTAATTCTCCTCTCAACCAACTAGTTGAGCAGTTTGTGAACCTTAAGCCTACTTTTCATTTTCTCTTCACAGTTTATTTTTCTTCTATCTCAGACCAGTGCTCTTTATTTTATCCTCTTTTTCCTGACAGGTATCGACTCGGGTTTATATTCGTTTTGCCACAATTTAGCCCATTTATCAGCTATAAATTCAAAAACTAAAAAGCCTTGTATCAGGACTCCTGATGGGACCTTCAAGTACAAACTCAGTGCTGTTTAACAGTGTTGTTATTTCCATTTACAACCTGGTATCTGCTATCATTTATTCATTTAAGCATTTACGATCACCATTAAAGCTGCTGTCTTTAATGCTGAGATTATGGTTCTGATTCCCATTTCCATAAAAATGTCAGACTCAACCTGTCCTGGTTCCAAAGTTCAGATGGAGAAAGCAGAGGCTCTGGATAATTAATCAGGATTTAATCTGGTAGTTTTTATCAGTTTCCATGTCGTTGTGACCTGGTACTGTTATGTAGATCTATATATGTACTATGTACTTGAATCTGAATTTGAAGAAATCCTGGTAGGTTGTAAGGTAAAAAAATAGCAGTGGTGGGCCGTCAGGGCCTTCAAGGCCTTCTCTGAAGGCCTAAGAAAATATCTGAATCACAGACTGATGTTAATTATATTTTGTCCATGAAAACTTATTAAATATCTGGAAATAGTCTGTCAGCTTCCTTTCATAGTTTTCCCCCTGGTTCCGCTGCTTGCAGACATGTATTTTAATATAAAAGCATTTAACCAATCACATTTCAGACATCCTTTGTCGCTAGGCAGGGTCAAAGTCAAAGATGTCTGCCAGGAGGCCTTCACAATCCATTCTGCAGGCCCCCCCCCCACAGAAAATACATGTCGAGTACATTGTTGCTTCAACCAATCAGATTTCAGGTTGGTCATGCCAGGGCCTGCGCGAAGGCCCAGGAAATGCCACCATACCCACACCCGCTGATTGGATAGTCAGATATCCAATCAGGGCAAAGCTAGCAAACAAACCGAAATATAGTTATGTTGGTGTAATAGCTATTTTATTATTTCAAAACGGACTTTTCAAGAAAAGTAAGTGATTAAAATGTAGTTTTTTTCCTAAATGGTATTGCGAGTTTATGAGGATATTATTGATGTTTTTTTTGTTTTTTTGGGGGGGGGGGGGGGGGGGGGGGATCGCAGCTGCAGGAGTAGAAGAAGAAGACTTGTGCACCCCTGATCTTTAGACTGTATTTGAGGATCCTGATCCGATATTTGGATCGTATCGGCCGGCATGAGAAAATGCCAATCGAGACTCCAGATACATTTTTTTTTAAAAGTCCGATCCCACCCGAGCACAGAGTCTGTGTAAACTTTAGTTGTTATAGGAGTAAATCCCTGTTCAACATGAGTCTGACAACTAAGTAAGTAGAAAACTAAATTAAACTTTAATACAAAAAGCTGGATCGGGACATCCCTACTGTATTTCTACATAATAAGATGATTTCTATAACCATAAAATAGTTATTGAGGGGTGAATTGATTCAGACGGAGCACTACTGAAGGCCTAGGGGTGAAATGCACGGCCCGCCACTGAAAAATAGGGTAGGCAAGAATAAGCTTTGCTTTGGCCTATTCCTTTTTTTGGTAAACTGTGGGTTTGTCTATTGTTCTTTTCTTTTTTTTTGTTGTTTCTTGTGTTTAATGTGGACAATTTACCAAAATAAATTGATTGATTGATTGATTGATTGATTGATTGATTGATTGATTGATTGATTGGTCCTGTTATTATTTCACTGCTGGGATTATAACGTGGAGCTCTTTGGATGCAGTTTGTGGAAGATTTGAGCCGATTATCAAAGCCATTAAGCCTCATTAAGTCTGTGTACAAGTCAGACACATTCACATCTTCCAACCCAAGGCGTGAGGATTTATATATTTATTTATTTAGCTGCTGTTTTTGTTCTTTTAGAGCATGACACTGAGAATTACAGAGCTGCTCTTTGGAGAATTGGCCACGGTTTCCGTGGTTATCAGGCGGGCAGTGGAGCGTTCAGAGTCCTGACCTCTGCCACAAAACAGGGAGCAAAATAAATAATAAATAAATAAATAAATTAAATCATTTCCCTCTGGGATTATTAAAAAATTTCTGATTCTGATTCTGATTCTGTGTGTGGGGGGGTTGCTTTTTCAGTTAACACAGATTATCCGATGGAAAATTCACACATCACACATCGCTCTCTTTCTCTTTTTTTTATCCGATTAAAAACGAGTTTTGAAAAGGACAAAAGAGACTTTAGCGAGTGTTGTTTCTGAGACGTTTCCGGGCTCTTAGGTCATTCCATTAGTGCTGCTATTCAGAAAAAAAGCACCAGCGTGGTAAATGTCTGCAGGTAATCAGGAACATTGTTTTGAAACTGCTTTTTCAGCTATAGAAACGAGTCCACGTTCCATCCGTGTTCGCTGATTTTATGAAATAATCAGCAGCCAGAGCGGTGGAATAATGAGCCCATGAAAACATCTCCAAACGGGGAAGGAAAAAAGAAAAAAAAATAACAACACAAAGCTGCACCAACATGTGAAAACTGCTCTTTAAATCAAAGTCAACCACAGCCACCAAACGCTCTCTTTAGAGATCCAGACCCAGAAAAGTACCCGACACTAGGGTTGTCACGATACTAAAATGTTCAACTGGATAGCGATACTCAGGAAAATACTCGATACCATTTTTGATACCACAAGGATAAAAACAATGTTTAACAGAAATGTAACTGAATTTTGACAGGTTAGTGTCTTTGGTTTCAAAGTGACCTGTTACTGATGTTATTAATTACCCTTAACCTAACCCTGACCCTAACCCTAACCCTAACCCTAACTCTAACCCTAACCCTAACGCTAACCCTACCCCACATTAGTAACCCTGACCCTGACCCTAACCCTCCACCCTTCATAATTGTGAGAAATAAATATTTTTTGGTTAAACTTGTTTGGACTTATTGTACAAACCTATTTAACATCCACTATTTTAACATAATATTATGGATAGAGTTTAATTCAGTGTTTGAAAGATTAATTTCACAATTTTTAAATTAATGTCTATATTGCCATGAAGCAATTAGGATTTTCTTGCCTGGGATCTTCCTATTGGTGACCTAATCAAAATGGCCGACTTGCTTCCTTGATTAATAGTAGCATGTTATTATTAGCCATTAGCCGCAGCTAGCAATTCAAGGCTAACGTCACCTTAATGATCACAAACAACTTTTGAAAATGAGTATCGTTTAGTGTCAATACGTTTTACTATCAATACGTTTTAGTATCAATACGTTTTAGTATCAATACGTTTTAGTATCAATACGTTTTAGTATCAATACTAAATGTGTCACACATAGGAAAATATCCCCTCTCCACATGGGAAAAATCTGTGAAAAAGGGGAGAAATGGTTAGCAAAACCGATGAACCTCAGTGTATCTTAAGGCTGACAATTACTTCAGTAGATTTAACACACTTGAAACACTCTCATGCTGAAAACAATTAAATAACTGAAATGACAGTGACTTACACATCCAGAAAGCCAGAATATTGCGCAATCCTTCCTGGACACTGTTTATCTTTATGACCTCATATTTGTCTTATGGAGAAAAACCACCAGTAATTACGGTCTAATAATGGATGCTGTCGAGGATTCCTGTTTAAAATAAAACTGGATCCGTGTGGTTTATTGATCATTAACCCTATAAATAAAGCCAAATGTGTGATATCTGATCGGGTTTCTTTTGGATGTGAGACTTTCTGCATCATTCAGTGGTAAAAGCTTTGCTCAAACCCCTGTTGTACACATTCAGATATACCTGATAACAGCCAGTAGAAGACTACACCAACATACATTTTTGACTTATTGCACGCTAATTTGATCAAAATCATTTCTGTTTTTTTTCTTCATATGTTGTCGAGGGGCCAAAGAAAGACTTCAGACTAAAAAAATACAATATTCAGTTCAGTTCAGTTTTCGAACAACAAACAATATAAGATGTGTAAATACAACACAACACAATGAATACATAAACCATAATAAATTGTTCGAAAAGGAATGGGACGAAGTATAAACTTTTAATAATATTATTCTTCCTATTTTTCTTGGATCAGGCTTTTAATCAGAGCCGTTTAATCAGAGCTGGGATGGAATTACCATGTAAATAGCCATAAAAAAACCTTTTCTTTAAGAGGCAATGTTTACTTAATGCACAAAAACATAAAGTTATCCTTCCGTTTTCCAGGGCCCAGGCTTCTTGGAGTGAAGTGGGGTTATAACCCCCTCCCTTATTGCTGTATATAGGTCAGGAAAAACCTTTTCTAGATGTTTCCCCCTTTCGTTTCTTTTTGTCTTTTAACTTAAGGACTTGTTGCAGCAGACTGAGATGAGAACACTGGCACTCCAGCTTTGGCTGGAAATAAATAAAATAAAATAAAAAAAACGAACTCCTGACAACAGCCACTTAACAGCCACAGACTCAGCCACTTAATTTCCTCATGAAGTCCATTTTATGACAAAGAAACTGACCTCTGGAACAGAGCTGTGTGTGGGCAGAGACCTGGATCTTTCCTTATTGTCCTCCAGTTTAAAACAGCATGATTTACACAATAAACATTAAAAAGACTCAAGATAAAGGGTATCTTATCAAACAGACAGCCCACTTCCTCAAAAGGAAGCAGGCCTTTAGTTGACATCCATGTTTTCTCAAAAATAAAAATAAAAAGCTGTGTAAAATGGTTGAGAATAAAGCTGGAGTCCCTATTAAGACTAATAATGAGGTTTTGTCATTAACAGCACCTGTTTTTGTCTTTAAAACAATCGACAAATGCCCTTAAACTCACAAAAAAAACTCACTAAATGAACAATCCTCCGAACCGAGCCAGACTGCATGAAAATTAATGAAGTGCCGTTTTAATAATGCAGAAACTGCACAGTCCATCATTCTTCATCCTAACCTTTATGGCTAATAACACCAGGTGTTCGTTATTTATTTATTTATTTATTTATTTTCACCGATCAACATAGCATGAAATTATTATTTGTAAATCAATCAACAAAGAAAATGTTAATTCCATTACATAAGTGGTATCTAACATTTCCATAACTGAGTGTGAGGAGAGAAGCTTGTTTCCCTTTTTGTTTGAGGGAGGATGAGAATTATCTGCATGAATAATAAGGCTGAGATTTATTCTCCCAAAAAGAAAAAATAAAGAAACTTCTCTTACTGTTAAACACATTAAGGTAGAATTTACACACCTGGCAGAATGTGTAAAAGCTCATTACTGTATTTTTGTGTTTCCTTTATGCTCACAATGAGACAAAGTTGGACAAAGTCTATTGTTAGGGAAGGTTTTCTGAATTCCACCTGCAAGAAATTGTCTAATTGTGTGAAGAAAATCATTAAAACGAGCTCAGTTAAGTCTAGTTTTTCAAGTATTCATTGATTACTCAACAATTACACATGTAATTATCATCCAGGTATCAGTTTGATCTCATTTTTGCAGGCAAATGTGTTGTTGTAATGTTGCTTTTTTGTTTTTTTATTGTCACAGTTTCTCTTCCTCTCAGCCAGGTGAGGAGTTCTCACCTCTGAGATCATTTCTGTTTCACCTCACTCAGTAAATACCAACATTTGTACATTTGTACATTCGCTCTTCTTCATTCGTAACATGCTCTATTAAAATATCGTGTCTAAACGTCCCCTTTCACTGGGTTTGAGTGGATAATACACAAAGCAAATAAACTGTCAGACTGAAGAGGAAATGACAGAGGGGCAAAGATTTGATAATAATAATAATAAATAATACCTGTACAGGCATGGAGGAAAACACTCTCAGGGAGAAAACAATTAAATAACTGAAATGACAGTAACTTACACATCCAGAAAGCCAGAATAATATCTTTATGAACTCATATCCGTCTTATGGAGAAACCACCAGTAGTTACGATCAAATAATTGATGCTGTTGAGGATTCCTGTTTAACCCTTTAAAGCCTGATCCAAGAATAAAACAAAACTGAAAATTACTTTTTTTTTTTGTTTGAATTCCTTATTTGGCCTTTTAACAAAATATGTAAAAAGAAAAAACATAAATACATTTTTATTAATGATTTATTACTATGCGATAAGTCCAGATTATTTTTGTGTATCTTCTGCCCCCTGTTATCAGGTGTATCTGATTGTGTACAATAGGATTTTGAGCAAAGTTTTTACCATTAAATTATGCAAAAGGTGTCAGACGCAAAACGTATCAAATATGACACATTTGGCATTACAGGGTTAAAATAAAACTGGATCCGTGTGGCTTATTGATCATTAACCCTATAAAGCCAAATGTGTCATATCTGATCCGGTTTCTTTTGGATGTGAGACTTTCTGCATCATTCAGTGGTAAAAGCTTTGCTCAAACCCCTGTTGTACACATTCAGATATACCTGATAACAGCCAGTAGAAGACTACACCAACATATATTTTTGACTTATTGCACGCTAATTTGATCAAAATAATTTCTGTTTTTTTTTCTTCATATGTTGTTGAGGGGCCAAAGAAAGACTTCAGACTAAAAAAATCCAATATTCTTCCTATTTTTCTTGGATCAGGATTTAACCCTGTAATGCCAAATGTATCATATTTGATACATACGGTTTCTGAAATGTTTTGGATCTGACACCTTTTGCATAATTTAATGGTAAAAACTTTGCTCAAAATCCTTTTGTACACAATCAGATACACCTGATAACAGGGGGCAGAAGATACACAAAATATAATCTGGACTTATCGCATAGTAATAAATTATTAATATTAAAAATGTAATTCTGTTTTTTCTTTTTACATATTTTGTTAAAAGGCCAAATAAGGATTTCAAACCAAAAAATAGTAATTTTCTGTTTTGTTTTCTTCTTGGATCAGGCTTTAAAGGGTTAAAGAAGAAGAAGCCAAAGTTATCCTGAGGGAAGTCTTCCCAAAGCAGATGCTTGTTGTGTAGCTGACAACATAAAAAATCATTTTCTCTCCTTCAGAATGATGAGAATATTCGAGCATTTTCGAGCGTGCTTTTCCCTGGTCGGCTCCTCTGTGAGTGTCCACCACTTATTTGTTGAGTGTCCACCCTCTGCCTTCTGGATCCTGTAATCATCAGGATATGGTTTCTCACAACCCAAAACACATCTGTTCAGGATTTAAAAAGAGGATCTGTGAGCAGAATATCTTCTGATTTACCGTGGGGGAAATAAGTATTTGACCCCTTGCTGATTTTGCAGGTTTGCCCACTTACAAAGACTATAGACCCTGTTTTTTATCTATATTCCAACCCTTTTTTTGTGTATATATATATATATATATATATATATATGTATATATATATACTAAGTTTAGACCCTTTTTGTAGCTATATACCAACTTTAGTCCCTTTTTTGTATCTATATACCAACTATAAACCCTTTTTGTATCTATATACTAAGTTTAGACACTTTTTGTATCTATATACTAAGTTTAGACACTTTTTGTATCTATATACTAAGTTTAGACCCTTCTTGTGGCTATATACCAACTTTAGTCCCTTTTTTGTATCTATATGCTAACTATAGACCCTTTTTGTATCTATATACTAAGTTTAGACCCTTTTTGTATCTATATACCAACTTTAGTCCCTTTTTGTATCTATATGCTAACTATAGACCCTGCTTTGTATCTATATGCTAACTATAGACCCTTTTTGTATATACAATGGGGTAAATAAGTATGTGAGCCCTTGCTGATTTTGCAGGTTTGCCCACTTACAAAGAATGCTTATTTTTCCTCATCAGATGGTTATCAATTTTTATAAATTCATATGATGTGATTTTCTGGAATATTCTTTGGGATTCTGTCTTTCCCTGTTAGAATGTACATATGATTAAAGTTATAGATCGTTGCATTCTTTGTAAGTGGGCAAACCTGCAAAATCAGCAAGGGCTCAAATACTTATTTCCCCCACTGTATGAGAAGAAATTGCACTCTGAGGAATCTCAGTAGCAACGAAAATGGGAAGAGATCTTTCTTTGTTCACATCTCAGGAATTACACGCAAAGCTTTTAAACTAAACACAATACATCAACATCTCAGCTCTGTAATTCGGATGGTGGAGTATTTTCTCTAAGAGCTAAAACAGAGAGCATACATAACTTAAAGTTCCATAATTCAGATGCTGAACAAACCACAGAAAGTAAAAATGTCATAAAACAGATGCTAAATGCAGCAAATGTATTATTCCTTTTCTTTTGCAGAGCCTCATTTTCATGTGTTCTGCTTTAATGTTTGTGCTCTGATCTGTGCTTTGCAGGTTTGTGAAGGGGATATAAAATAAATCTGTAAAACCTCAAAGGAAATCTTTATTAGAGACTTCTGCTATGTCCTCCATGCCATCACTAACAGGCAGCCTCTTGTTAGCATTTGGCTATAAATACTCACGTTAGCATAGTATACTATCACATGATCTATGTAGATTACTGATTGTTGTATTTTCCTTTATAACTATATTTTGTGTTAAAGTCTCTGGCTGTAACCACAGACTCTCTTTTCTCTTTTTTCTTTCTCTCCCTTTCTTCTTCTGTTGCATTAGATACACGTCTTAGAGTCAACACAAACAAAAACACACTCCATTTGTTAGCACATTCCTGTCATCTACATAAATTAGGACCTGGCCTGTTCATGCCCAGAGCTAACTGGCCAATAGGACTTCAAAAAGACGAATCATGACACGATTACAGTGAATTTATCATCAACTGCTTGTGAAATGTGGCAAATAAATCTACTAAAGTTTCAGAATTTGGCTTTAATTACTAACTTTAGCATAGTATGCTATAACATGATCTATTCTAATTGCTGATTGTTTTATTTTCTATTATAACTATATTTTGTGTTAAAGTCTCTGGCTGTGTCCACAGACTCTCTTTTCTCTCTTTTTCTCTCTCTGTTGCATTAGATCCACCTTTAGGTCAACACTTTTTCGTTCTTTCTTTCTTTCTTTGCTTCTTTCCGTCTGTAGTTCCAGATAAACATAAGTCTCCTTTTCCAGGCCTAGCGTTCTTGAAATGTCAGAAAAATTGTCCCGAGGCTTTTCAGCCTGTTAAATTAAGGCAGACATGCAGAACTGAACCACTAATGAAGAACATTAACCTGCAGGTCTGAGCATCCATTTTCAGAACGGCGTTGTTTGCTTACAGGCCACGATGGGGAAAAAGACGGGAGGGGGAAAAAAGAGGGAATTCATAGTTTACGACATTATCATAGAGGAAAAGAGAGACTGCACAGGTTTGATGGCTGAAAATCTGGAATAGCCTTTTAATATAAGATCTGGCCAGACCATAGAGGTGTTTAAATCCCCTTTAAAAACTCTTTTATTTGACATGGCTTTTAACATTTTAACTTTAGGTTGACATAGAGCACCTTTTTATTTATTTTTGTATTTTATTTTACATTAAAATGACATATACATGTATATTATGTTCGCTTTTAATGTTTATTTTTTACCTGTACAGCACTTTGGCAACTTTGGTTATTTTAAATGTGCTCTATAAATAAAATTCGACTTGACTTGACTTGAAATATACCGATACGCCCCGGTGTCGTCTCTCAGAAAGGAAGAGATTAAATGCTTTTTTGCAGCGTGTCTGATGCCCTCAGACTAAAGAGGAAGAAGTATTTGAAACCGGAGAGCTCTCTCTGGATTGTGTTAGTCTGGGGGACACAGATTGCTGCGTCAGGATGAGCTATTGTGTCTCCGGCTCTCTGAGAAGGATTCAAAAACGCATTTGTCCAGTCATATATTTAAGATTATTCCCGTGTAGCTGGTTGTTACTTATTCTGCCCCTCCAGTGGAAAGGAGGAAAGGACCTGACTCAATTAACTCACTGACTGGCAGCCATTTTCAGAACAGAGTCCCATACTGCCAGAGTTTTTTGAGCATTTTGACTGATTTTTCTAGAGCCACAGAATAGTTTGTGCTATGACTATGTAAACACGGAACACACCAAAAGAAAGAGTAGACTCTGTTCTTTCATCAGGAAAAAAAATGTGTTTCTACCTTATTCCGTTCTTCCTGGACTTGCGTCTCACCGGCGACATGTTCTCTCATAGAACCGTTCCCTTTTTCTTATTTGCCTACAGTCTATGCTCATCTCCCATCAAAAGTGGCACTGCCCCCTAGAGGGTCAATTTGTTACTACATACTCTGTCTAGAAGCCCATATTTACGGACAAGCTTTAGCAGATCGTCCCCCAGACACTCTCGCTAAAAACATAAAAGACCTCTATAGACGTCTTTGGCAGCCAATGAGTTAATATAGCGGAGTCTTTATAAAGTGCAAAAAAATAAGGTTTATTGGTCTCCCAAAAGACAAAGAAGGCTCGACAACTGTGGGGGAGAAAGGGGCCAAATCAAAGAAATCAGCAAAACAAAACAGGGCCTAGCTAACAGTACCCGAAAAGAAAACCCTGCTATTCTGAGCCAATAAAGATTTATGATAGATAGATAGATAGATAGATAGATAGATAGATAGATAGATAGATAGATAGATAGATAGATAGATAGATAGATAAATACTTTATCGATCTCCAAGGGGAAATTAAAAAATAAGCCAAGACCTTATACCTGCACAATAAATAAGTAGGAATAAGGTCTTAGCTCTGTTACACTGGTAGCCAAGTAATCAACATTTCTTTGTCAAGATTCACCTTGTGTTTTTTGTGCAATGACAATAAAGGAAGTCTAAGTCTAAAGTGGCCATAATACACCTGTGAGGATCGGCAGTTTTTGCTAGTTTTGATGATCAATTCCAGTAACTGACTGTTTACTTTGTCTACTTCGGTTGGTAGAAATTCCTCCTCAATCCCGTCAAATTGCCAGGATCTTGAGAATCAGAGCAGATCTGGTTACAACACCATAAAGCAAACTGGAAGATCTCTGGAGGTAAAGGAGGAGTCTATCGGACCCTTTTAACCCTGTAATGCCAAATGTTTCATATTTGATTCATACGGTTTCTGAAATGTTTTGCGTCTGACACCTTTTGCATAATTTAATGGTAAAAACTTTGCTCTAAATCCTATTGTACACAATCAGATACACCTGATAACAGGGGACAGAAGACTACACAAAAAATAATCTGGACTTATCGCATAGTAATAAATTATTAATATATAAAATGTATTTCTGTTTTTCTTTTTACATATTTTGTTAAAAGGCCAAATAAGGAATTCAAACAAAAATTTTTTTTTCTGTTTTGTTTTATTCTTGGATCAGGCTTTAAAGGGTTAAATACTGCATATGAGCAGGTGGAGGCTGAAATGAACGATAACATAAAATCTCTAAATAATGATCATTCTGGGTTTCTTTATTCTGTAAAATTATATGATTTCATGTCTAATAGTCCTGCTGGTGCTGTAGTATAATGGGATATATTTAATATCTGCTTCACACAAGATCCACAAGAGTTTATTTCTAATACTTCATTACAGTGTCTACTGTATCTGGAATGACTAAGAAATGAATAAAAAAAGGGGAAAAAATCACAGTAGGAAATAATAAGAACATAAACAAGAGTAGAAATATACAACATATCTACAGTGGGGGAAATAAATATTTGAGCCCTTGCTGATTTAGCAGGTTTGCCCACTTACAAAGAATGCTTATTTTTCCTCATCAGATGGTTATCAATTTTTATAAATTCATATGATGTGATTTTCTGGAATTTTCTTTGGGATTCTATCTTTCACTGTTAGAATGTACATATGATTAAAGTTATAGATCGTTGCATTCTTTGTAAGTGGGCAAACCTGCAAAATCAGCAAGGGGTCAAATACTTATTTTTCCTCATCAGATGGTTATCAATTTTTATAAATTCATATGATGTGATTTTCTGGAATTTTCTTTGGGATTCTGTCTTTCACTGTTAGAATGTACATATGCTTAAAGTTATAGATCGTTGCATTCTTTGTAAGTGGGCAAACCTGCAAAATCAGCAAGGGGTCAAATACTTATTTCATCCACTGTATATGGCATTGGGATAGAGTTGTTGTAATCAGAAAACTAGCTAAACTCCTGTGATATATTTGGGTTTCTGCTCAAAAAGCAACAGATCCAATAGCGTTTGGGGGCAGAGCAGGTTATTTTCCGTTGATCCCTGGCTTAATCAGTAAACTTGTCAAAGTGACCGCGGGCCAAATCCAGAATCCCTCTTTGTGTCCAATCAGTGTGTCAATGTGCACGAGGGGAAAATACACACAGTGTGTCATAAAGAGCAGAAGATGTGTGAGTGGGTGAAAGTTTGGGTGGTTTTAAGGACAAATAACTGCACACATGATCACAGATAGGAGGAAAGCTACATGTACACATCCATTATGACTGTAACATACAGTATTTTATTAGTAAGACATTTTAAAACATGCACTGTTTGTGGACATCTGGAGAAATCCATGAATGAACTCAGTTTCCCCCCCCCAAAAATAACACTTTTTATAATGTTTTAGAAAAACACTGATAATAATCCTGACTGAAATGATCATAATTCATGCATGAAAGGGTTAAAGACACGACGATGATCAGTAAATTGTAGGTTTTCTGTAATTAACTTCAGAGTAGGTCTGACCTGCTCTGTTTGGAAAGATAACTGTTGTTGTGATGTGGATCTATACAGGACTGTCTCAGAAAATTAGAATATGCTGATAAAGTTCTTTATTTTCTGTCATGCAATTAAAAATCATGAAATGTCATACATTCTGGATTCATTACAAATCAACTGAAATATCTCAAACCTTTTATTGTTTTAATATCGCTGATTATGGCTCACAGCTTAAGAAACCCAAATATCCTATCTCAAAATATTAGAATATGGGATTTTGGAGTTTTTTTCAGCTGTACGCCATAATCAGCGATATTAAAACAATAAAAGGCTTGAGATATTTCAGTTGATTTGTAATGAATCCAGAATGTATGACATTTCATGTTTTTTAATCGCATCACAGAAAATAAAGAACTTTATCAGCATATTCTCATTTTCTGAGACAGTCCTGTATAAATAAAATAAAATTGAATTGAATTGAATTGAATAAATCGGAGGAAGAGGAATAAGAGCAAAGGTAGCTATCAGGGACTCCACAGTGAGTCTTTGGACATCTGTTAGCGAGAAAAGTGGCTCTCAAAGGCGCCGTCAGACCGAAAAAGGTTTTAAAGGCTTTCAGCGATGAAAGCTCCTACTGTGGAGCCACAAAGACACAAAGACAGACCTCAGAGCGCTGATTTTCCTGTGTGCCACCCAGAAGAATCGGGAGGTGAAGTATTTAAGGACACAACATGTAACAACAAACCCTGACAATGAAATCCAACCTGAACACCGACTCCATGTGGACAGAGAAAAGAGTCGGAAATAAACCAAACAAAGACTGGTCAGCCACTTTTAACCCTTTAAAGACAGAAAAATAGGAAGAATATTGGATTTTTTTTAGTCTGAAGTCTTTCTTTGGTATCCATATCCATATCCTTATCCATAATTTTTTTAGAGTAAAACATTAGTATCATTGTTCATAGTTACATGTGTTTACAGAGTCACAAACGTTTTGCAGTTTGGGTTAAAAATATTAGAACGAAGTTTGTCTTTGACATATTTAACCCTTTAAAGCCTGATCCAAGAAAAATAGGACGAATATTGGATTTTTTTTAGTCTGAAGTCTTTTTTTGGTCCCTCAACAACGTATGAAGAAAACAGCCAATGGGGATCCTAATAATGAATAAACAAAATAAATAAACAAATGCTAAAAATGAGTAGTTCTATTGCTTAAGGAAAATAAAAAATATTGGTGCAATATATTAGGAAAAATATATGACTGGACAAAAGAAGATTCTGATCAGTTAATATTTTGCATGACAGCAAACACTCATCCATAGTTTTTTTAGAGTAAAATATTAGTATAATGCGATTTGCACAGTAATACTAGTTATATGTGTTTACAGTGTCACAAACGTTTTGCAGTTTGGGTTAAAAGTATTAGAATCAAGTTTGTCTTTGACATGTTTAACCCTTTAAAGCCTGATCCAAGAAAAATAGGAAGAATATTGGATTTTTTTAGTCTGAAGTCGTTCTTTGGCCCCTCAACAACATATGAAGAAAAAAACAGAGATTATCAGATATGACACATTTGGCATTATAGGGATAAATTCAGACAGGATAAGTTTATTTTACAGCACATTTCGTGTTCAGGACAATTTAAAGTGCTTCAAGAATTTAAAAGCGGAAAAACAAAGAAAGAAAATTAATCAACAATTAGAAAAATTAGATAAAGTACAGATCAAATCCATCCAGTTCTCTTAAAGGAACAAAGACAAACAGACTCTTTCACTCCTCAAATCTTTAAATCCAGGCAATAAAAGTTTATTTTACAGCTCAGGACAATTCAAAGAGCTTCCCAAAGAATTTAAAAGCAGAAAAATAATAAAAACTAGAGGGATAAAAGTGAAGGAGCAGTTAGAATCCATCCAGTTTCCACATGCAGCTAAACAGATGTAAAGTGCTATATAAATAAACATTGATTGATTGATTGATGTTTTCATCTGGATTTAAAGTCCAGTGGTCCAGAGATGGACTTTAGACCAAGAAGAAGGTTTTAAGGTCTATTCTCAGAGTTTACAGATGATTTTATTATTCATTGCTCTCAAAATGCAATTGATTGCACTCTGTTGTCTACAAATGGAATACAAATTATAATTATAAGCGACTTTGTGGTCATTTTACCCTTCTGAGGAGCTCAGTTGGAAATATACTAAATTGTTATGTCGTTTTTACATTTCAGTTGATTTGATAAATGGTTGAAAGTAAAGTTTGATGGAATTATTCATTTATTATTCATTTAATTAGTTAATTTATTTATTATTTATTCATTTATTTATCCAGTGTCACTTTCTGCATGGAAAAATGCGCCACATTGCATCTCGTCTTCTCTACTTTTTAGGTCTTAGTTTTAGCTTTTGCATCTAAAAAAAATAAAAAAATAAACATTGTTCAAGTGAAACTTTTCGACTTTGCTTTCCGTGTCATTTTGAGCTGTTAGTTCCTTCCTTTTGGAAAATTGCCTTGCTGCTAGGGAACCAATTTTTCTCGTGAGCTTTTAACTTTTTTGGGGTTTGCCAGCGGCTTTCTGAATATAAAATAAAATCCAACTCAATGGGGACAGATGACACCGGGAAACTTTAAAAGATGGTGATTATCTTGAATTTGACACCACATATTCTTCTTGAGACAGACAGGATTTTGATACGTTTTTTTCATATGTAGAAAGGAGGTGATGCCATTAGAGGAACAAGAGGGGATAATGAAAGAGGTGAGAATAGCTGGTTTATTATAGTTGTTGCCTAAAAAAAGGTGCAAAAAAAAGCATCTGCTCTAATAAACAGCAGCTATTCTGTTTTGTTTTGCCTTAAATGAGCGATAGGCCAGCGATAGGTCACTATTTTTTATCTTCATGATATATTTATTTAGAATCAGGTCAGTTTTATAAAGGCCGTCGGTTCATGTACAAGCACATGATCTCATCTAAAAATATTTTAAACTGTTTATTTGTTATCAGAATGCATCTCACAGCCAAAAAAACTCGACACTGAATACAAATCTTGTTAAGGATGAATAAAACCAACAGACATTGTGCTGAGTTTTATGTTTCCAGAAGCCATTGTTCCCTTAGTAACGATAAAATAAAATAAAAAAACACTCCTCCTCACTTCCTGATTTTGTTTAGGCACCAAAATGTCATGGAAAGAGTGATTAAAAATAAGTAAGTCCCTCTCATAATGAAAATCCTGCCAAAGGTTGCATAATTATTCAACCCTTTAAAGCCTGATCCAAGAATAAAACAAAACAGAAAATTACTTTTTTTTGGTTTGAAGTCTTTATTTGACCTTTTAACAAAATATGTAAAAAGAAAAAACAGAAATACATGTTCATTATTAATAATTTATTACTATGCGATAAGTCTAGATTATTTTTTGTGTAGTCTTCTACCCCCTGTTATCAGGTGTATCTGATTGTGTACAATAGAAAAATAATAATAGAAAATTTTCAAAAAAATATATAAATAAATACAATAATAAATAAATATATAAATAAATAAAAATAAAAAAAATTAAAAAAACTATAATAAAATTAGGATTTTGAGCAAAGTTTTTACCATTAAATTATGCAAAAGGAGTCAGACGCAAAACATTTCAGAAACTGTATTTATCAAATATGATACATTTGGCATTATAGGGTTAATACTAAGAGGCAAAGAGGAAAACTCTTTTTCTTTTTCATACAGAGAAGTTTGAATTGAAGCTAAAAGTGGCCATCCACTGAGAGCATGTATAGGAAGCAAAGTTCATGTGATGGCATCTAAAAATTGGAGGGATTTTTAGGACACATGCCATTAAAAAACTAAACTCGATTTATCCCAGAGAAAGGTTGCATACTAAAAAAAAAAAGTTACTAAGCCAATTAAGAAGGCAGAATGAGTTAAGAGGAAACTGAGAGCAAGGTAAGAAGTTCAAGGCTTCTGCTTTTCAAAGGGTCACTTCCCATTATAGCGAGCTGAAACTCGACTGAATCGATCAGAAATAAGCCGTCTAAAACTTCTGATAAAACTGCCCCTTAAGACGTGCCTTGAAAAGTTTTCAAATCCAGGCGGTCAAGGCTCCGACGGTGCTTGAAAGCATCATTACCCGCTGGAGTCCAGAGGGAGCTCAGCATGTGGACGAAAGCTGCCGGCCATGAATAAAACT
>CAJRST010037777.1:735559-752642 GCA_907169785.1 Menidia menidia
ATAAATATAATTCCCACATCGAACCAGGAACAGGGCCTGAATAGTGATGTGTCTGAGTGTGTGACCTTAAAACATATGGAAATGTGTCTCATGGACAGGAAATAAATGCACGGGAAGTCCGGTAAACAGTTTTGAAGCGAAAGCTGCATTTTAATGGCAGAGAAAGGCCCGTTTTCCAAAAGACAGAATAATTAATGCCAGAAAAAGCAGCATATGGCTGTTAACAGCCTCCAATTATGGATAGTCATATTATTTGAAAATAAAAGTTTTTCTTATCTTTATCCAGCAAACTTCAGAAAATCAATATTACTTATAGGACCTTTCTTATGGAGTTTGGATTAACCTGTGTTAGAAACCCCACTTTTCACTGGAAAATTAGATGGAGATGAAGCCAGAGTTGCATCATTTGGATACCAGGAGGCTAAAAATTACAAAAAATGTACCTCTGCAGAGGAATTAAAGCTTTTTCCTCATAATCCAGGGCAAAGGCAGAGGTTGGAAATATCAGACTGACAGGAGGGTGGTTAATGATGCGATTTAAAAGGAATTCTTTAAACATTTCCAATTTCCTTCCTCTGCTGTTATCATAACTTTGTCATATTTGTGTATCATGTTCCAATACTCTTTAATCCCTCGTGACAATGTCAGAAAATGTACTTTTCCAGCATATTCCCTCTCACTTTTTCAAAGAGAGTATGGAGCACAAACTCTGACTCTGCTGCATTGATATCAGACAGGGCTCCTTTTTAAAGAAAAAATAAAATATATAAAAAAATCTGCGGAGGAGAGTAAAGGACGTGTCTTCAAGTTTGTTTTTTTCTGTCTGGCGTAGACTTCAGAAAAGCCTGGGGAAAGTTTTAGTCTTTAATTGGAGTCTGTTGGGCAGATCTTCCTTTTTGAAAAGCTCTCTCTAGCACAGCCGGCAGCAAAAGAGGCTGATGGAAAAGAGCGAGGGGGGAATTTGATGGAGGACTCTGAGAAAATGATTCGACATACAATTGATGGCTTAACTCACCTCGGGCTTGTAAGTTATTGCTCCACTATTCAGCAACAACACCGGCTTTTGATACCTCTTTGGATGAAGACATTTACCAGTTTTTGGGCTCCAGACAAGCAGTGATGGAGATCGCTGGAAAACATAATTTGCTTTTTTGGCGTTATCTGTTCACAGAAATGGCTTCTGAGGATGATTTTCTGCACTGATAGAGTCAACACGTCAGGTTCTTCTTGTTTCAAGTCAGTTCCAAACATCGAAAAGTGCCAAGTATAAATATTCAAATCCCTAAAATGGAAGGAAAGTATCATTCAAATAAAGTCCTGCAGAATTTAGAGTCCATTAGTTGTTGGATCCAGGAAACCGCTAGGGGTGTTTGCATTACCCTATAATGCCAAATGGATCATATTTGATACGGTTTCTGAAATGTTTTGCGTCTGACACCTTTTGCATAATTTAATGGTAAAAACTTTGCTCAAAATCTATTTTTTTTATTGTTTTTTATTTTATTTATATTTATATATTTATTTATATATTTATTTTTATTTGATTTATTTATTCATTTATTCATTTATTTATTTATTTATTTATTTATTTATTTATTTATTTATTTATTTATTTATTTATTTATTTATTTATTTATTTATTTATTTATTTATTTGTTATTATTATTATTTTTCTATTGTACACAATCAGATACACCTGATAACAGGGGGCAGAAGACTACACAAAAATAATCTTGACTTATCGCATAGTAATAAATTATTAATATAAAAAATATATTTCAGTTTTTTCTTTTTACATATTTTGTTAAAATGCCAAATAAGGAATTCAAACCCCAAAAAAGTAATTTTCTGTTTTGTTTTCTTTTTTGAATCAGGCTTTAACCCTGTAATGCCAAATGTGTCATATTTGATTCATACGGTTTCTGAAATGTTTTGCGTCTGACTCCTTTTGCATAATTTAATGGTAAAAACTTTGTTTTCTTCTTGGATCAGGCTTTAAAGGGTTAAAGCAGACGGCATGAGGAGGGTTTCTCCTCTGGGCTGAGAAGTTGAATCTGTTCAAACTGTGGCCACACAGAAAACAAAGGGACGTGCCCAGATGTGTTGTGAGTTCTGTTTTCGCCATTTATCACTTCAAAAAATGTCCTGAGCAGACTCTTTACTATCGGGCTGTATTATGTCTTACTCCACTGTCACCAGCTGTAATCCAGTCATAAGTATATACAGTGGGGGAAATAAGTATTTGACCCCTTGCTGATTTTGCAGGTTTGCCCACTTACAAAGAATGCAACGATCTATAACTTTAATCATATGTACATTCTAACAGTGAAAGACAGAATCCCAAAGAAAAATTCCAGAAAATCACATCATATGAATTTATAAAAATTGATAACCATCTGATGAGGAAAAATAAGCATTCTTTGTAAGTGGGCAAACCTGCAAAATCAGCAAGGGCTCAAATACTTATTTCCCCCACTGTATATAACCTGTGAGGGGGTATCTCCAACACATTCATCAGAAATCTCAGCTATTTTAGGCCTTTTAAAACAAAAAATCAACAAAAATTTTTTTTAAAATAGGCAAAGATATAAGTTCAAACCAAGGAAATCTAAATTTAATAGATAGTTCTGAATGATTTAATCTCAAATAAGGACTTTTAATTAACTCTTTAAAGCCTGATCCAAGAAAAATAGGAAGAATATTGGATTTTTTTAGTCTGAAGTCTTTCTTTGGCCCCTCAACAACATATGAAGAAAAAAAACAGAAATTATTTTGATCAAATTAGCGTGCAATAGGTCAAAAATATATATATTGGTGGAGTCTTCTACTGGCTGTTTTCAGGTATAATGAGGTGGAACAGACAGAAAGTATATTCTGTGTCTGAATAATCAGGTAAAGTTTAGCTTTTAACCATAGAGGATTTATCATAATCTCAGTTATTTTAGGCCTATTTTAAAAGAAAAAATCAACAAAAAAAACAAACCACAATGGGCAAAGATATAAGTTCAAACCGAGGAAATCTAAATTTAATAGATAGTTTTGAATGATTTAATTTCAAATAAGGACTTTTAATTAAGTCCTACATTTGTAATCAAGTCATTAGTATATAAAAAATCAACAAAAAAAACAAAAAAAAACACCAATGGGCAAAGATATAAGTTCAAACCAAGCAAATCAAAATTTAACAGATAGTTTTGAATGATTAAATTTCAAATAAGGACTTTTAATTAAGTCCTGCATTTGTAATCAAGTCATTAGTATATAAAAAATCAACAAAAAAAACAAAAAAAACACCTATGGGCAAAGATATAAGTTCAAACCAAGGAAATCTACATTTAACAGATAGTTTTGAATGATTTAATCTCAAATAAGGACTTTTAATTAAGTCCTACATTCGTAATCAAGTCATTAGTATAAAAAAATCAACAAAAAAAAACAAAACAAATACCCATAGGCAAAGATATAAATTCAAACCAAGGATTTTCCTTTTTAAGCAGCTTTCAAATCAAAAGGGTTAAACCGTTAACAGTAAATTCTAGCTAATGGCACGGGCAGATTTTCCTTATTTCTCCTTTTCTTTGATGGGCTTCCCTCTGTTTCTGCAAATGAAAGTATAATCGAGGTTCTGTGACCTGTGCCCACTGGCAAAACGTTTTCTCTGGAGAGAATTCACCACTCAGAATCAAAATGCCATTTTATAATTTCACACATGCATATTTATTAAATAGCTTATTTGAAAACAGCTTCTTTCATTTTCGTCCCAAAGACCCAATTTAGACCTTTACGGAAAGACGGGCAGCTTTTCAGTCTCAGAGTTTTGAAGGTAAATTACTTTTAAACACCTCGAAATTTTGACAGAGTTGCTTGTAGTCATTAAAACATTCAAACCAAAAAGTATCAAATAGACAGACAAATAACTACCGACTTCAATTAGATATCAGAATTTGAAGTTTTATACCTTTGATATCACATAAGACATACATTTCCATGTTATTTAATTTAATATGGTCTGCTGTCAGTTTAAACCTGAAGCCATTTATGAGTTTCAGCCTTCCAATACATGTTTCCATTAAAGAGTCAAAGCTTATTTCTGTTCAAACTATTTGAAGGATTATTTTCGATACACACAGTGTGCAGAACTCTTTACGGTTTCTGTTAATAGCCAAAATATTGCATAGGTATATTAAATGTTTTGTGATATTAACATCAAGGCGACCGATATAAACGGGGAATTGACTTCTGAATCATTTAAATGAATATTCAATTAGCAGTTTTTCTCCACAACAAAGCGGGCGGGAGTCTTTCTGCCAAAACAGAATCCACTGGTGCACCTTCAAAAGACAAAACACAAACCACCTCACGCATAAAAAAAAAGGTTTGGAAATAGTCTGTGGAGGGGCAGGTTTGAATAGAAATCAACAACAGAGGGTCACAAACAAAATTATGTTATAGAAACACATTTACAGTGAGGGGAAATAAGTATTTGAGCCCTTGCTGATTTTGCAGGTTTGCCCACTTACAAAGAATGCTTATTTTTCCTCATCAGATGGTTATCAATTTTTATAAATTCATATGATGTGATTTTCTGGAATTTTCTTTGGGATTCTGTCTTTCACTGTTAGAATGTACATATGATTAAAGTTATAGATCGTTGCATTCTTTGTAAGTGGGAAAACCTGCAAAATCAGCAAGGGCTCAAATACTTATTTCCCACACTGTAAATGGACAATGGACACAGTTGTGTTGGTTGGATATTACAGAAAAATGTACCACATTTAGTCAAATACAATCAGTGTTAGCCCGGTTCTTTACTTAGAAACCTGAGAATAAAACCAGAGTGTATCAATAGTATTAAAAATTAGATTTATTAGGTAAGTATATAACAGACTATCCGCCTCCTCAAAGGAGGACTGGACATAACCAAGTCCTATTGACCAGTTACCTCTGGGCAGGAACAGGCCAGGTCCTAATTCATGCAGATGACAGGAATGTGCTAACAAATGGTGTGTGTGTGTGTGTGTTGACCTAAAGGTGGATCTAATGCAACAGAGAGAGAAAAAGAGAGAAAAGAGAGTCTGTGGACACAGCCAGAGACTTTAACACAAAATATAGTTAGAAAAGAAATAAAACAATCAGTTATTTACATAAATCATGTGATAGCTAATGCTATGCTATAGCTAATGCTATATACTATGCTAAAGTGAGTAATTATAACCAAATTCTAACAAGGATAAAGGCTTTTCTTCCAGTTTTAACAGAGCAAAGACACAATAACTGAGTTCTAAGCATCAAGATGCAGAATATTCTGGGATATCTCATTAGATTAGATAAAGACATACAAAATTAGATGGCAAATGGTGTGTGTGTGTTCGTGTTGACCTAAAGGTGGATCTAATGCAACTGAAAAAGGAGAATAGAGAGAAAGGGAGTCTGTGGACACAGCCAGAGACTTTAACAGAAAATATAGAAATAAAACAATCAGTAATTAACATAGATCATGTGATAGCATAGCATGCTAAAGCGAGTAATTATAGCCAAATTCTAACACTATTAACTGGATGTTATTAGATAGATTAATAAATTAACAGTCTCATGTGAATAGGAGAAATACTGTCCCCAGTTGCGTGTATTTTGAAGGTTTCTGGTTTGTTTCCACGGCTTTCTGCAAACTCTGAGTTTAATTTGGGGGTGTGCAGTAATCAGGCTAGCTTGCAGCATGCTAATAACGGGTTGTTTTCCTGCAAATCAACATGCAGGTACAGGAATCTGCTATTAAAAAACCCTGATCTGTGCATCCCTAATGTGCACATGTTGAAGAAAGTGGGCTCAGTATCTCAAGGCTTTTAACTTTTTTTCAACACTCGCTCTGCACTGGGAACCAGACTACTAGCGTGAACATGCAGATTTTCCGTTTTTTCTCATATAAAAAACATTTATTCCAGGACTTCTGGAGGTCCAAAAGGCAGAGTGGCATAAATCATGTCACATTAATGTACTGTAGATTTGATTATGCTCAAATTAGTGTGCCACGGGGGTTTAGATCGGAAATTCAATCTTTATTTTTCGTGTTTTTTCGGTGTTCAGAAGTGATGAAGGGAGAAGAAGAAAAAGAGAACATTCCTGAAAAATACCTGCAAAAGATTTAGGAAATAAGTTTATCCTAAAATGTGAGTTGACATGTTAAAGACACATCAGTGAGAGGGTTTTAGACTCTGCTTAAAGGGACTTAAGTGCTAAATAAATAAAGCTTCTGACTTTGTCATTTCGATCAGGGTGAGTCATTGTGAGGAGATTTAAAGATAAAATAAAGAAAAAATAAACATTTGTGGTCTGGCGATCCTTCATAGGTCCAATTGTTTAACATTTGGATAAGTTCATGTTGAAGTTTTCTGATAAATTAGAACTTTTAGAAATATTCCACAAGCCATAAAAGGGTAGAAACCGCTTAGACTAAAGCTAAAAATAAAAAATAAAAGCTACAGATGGTAGGAGTCACTGAAGGGTAAAAAGCAATGGGTTCTCTCACAGAGGACAAACGGGGTAATAACAATAATAGTGCGAAGAAGTGCAGCAATAATGATAGAATAGAAAAGAAAAATGGTTTGTCCCTGCAGTGAGAAGCCTTAAAAAAGCAGTTTTGAACCTTTTCTAATGAATGCTTTCATCCAGTTTTCACACACTGTTTCTGCTCTTTTCATCCCAGTCAAATATATTAAGAAGATGTTGTTAGATGACAGGTTTTGTTGCATATGTTGCATCCTGTGGATGACCCTTATGCAACAAAAGTAGAGAAAAAAAGAAACTTTTTAAGTGTATTGGGAGCTATATGAGAAGATAAAGTTTATTAAAGGACGTTTCTAAAGTATCTAAATGTCCAAAACTAAGGTTGGTTGTTCCACTACCAATGCTCTGAAAGCAGATTTTTCTATTATCTGTTTTGGTAATGAATTGTACCTGGAGAATAAAGGAAATACATGAACTTCAAACAGATTTTTTCATTCTATTATTTATCATAACGAGAAAAAAGCAGGTGCAAATTAATTACTGACTGACTGGAAATTGCCTTTTGTGGAGAAGGAATGCAACCAAACTCACATAAATGTTAAAGTTAAACAAATTCCTGTTAAAAAAAATGTGATTAGATGAACAAATACATAGTTCACTAGCTAAATTCAAAGTCCATCTCCAGCACTCTGCAACTATTTGGGTCCCAGATAACAGCAGAACGACACGTTCACACATTACAGTCGCAAGTTCTCAGAAAAACGTCTTTACAGCTGAAATATAAGTGTGATAATATCATCACTTGGCACATATTTCAATATCAGCAGTTTGTGAACGGTGTCTGCTGAGTGTATTTATTTATTTCTTTAAATGAAAACATCTGTTAGCTATTTTAAACCGTATTTTTTGCTCCGTTATGTCCAAAAAACAAACATATTCTTTTCTATCTCCTTCTCAAATGCTCCTGGGTTAGCTGTTTTCTGGCGAAAAAGCTCTAAAAATGATCAAGGAATCAAAGTATCCTCCATTCTGTGTGGAGATTCAGAGGTTTGGAAAAAATAAGATTCCCCAAAAACACTGATGAGCAGGTTTTGCTTTTACGGTTACAAATGGCCGCAGATATTAAAGCAAACACCTCCATCCTGGAGTTTTATTTACTCCAAAAGCAGAATAAATGCATTTCCATCCCTCCTGATAACAATAATCAACCAAGCATCCGTCCCTTCTCTCTCTTTTTTCCTTTGTAAAAATAAGAAAAACAAAGTCTCTTCAAAGACAAAAATGTTTTATTACTGTAACTCCTCTACAGTTGGAATACTTTAATAGTATTCTCATTCATACTGAATAGTTTACTTTTCTACTTTCTTCATTTTTAGCAGTAAACAAACACACTGGATTCTGGTCATGCCTCTAAACAATAAATGCAATTTAAAACTTTCCATATAGCTCATGTATCCTCCTACTTAAACAATGCATTCTGTTTTAATTCAATATTTATTTGCTATATTTTCAAAGACATAATGTTATTTCATGGATGGACAAAGACATCCAGTATTAAAAATGAGTCTGTGATTGATAATGAGCCCCATTCAAAAACGACTGACATCTCCCATTTAGCTCTTATCCAGAAAACTTTCTTAGAAATGATTAAAATCAATGGAATAAGTTATAAAAACGAAGCAAAATAATAACCGGCTGCACGTGTTCGTCCTCGGCTGTTAGTTCCTCATAATTTGGATGAGTCAGAGTGGATGTGTTATCACTTAAAAGTTGTTAAGACTTTTATTAAGTCGACAAACAGACTCTAAAAAGAGCCACGATTTCATAATGAGCTGTAAATTCACACGAATAGTTGATGATTCAGTTTGATTCTGAGGCAATCGTGAAATATGAACAAATCTAACACACATTGTAACCCTTTAAAGCCTGATCCAAGAATAAAACAAAACAGAAAATTACTTTTTTTTGGTTTGAAGTCTTTATTTGGCCTTTTAACAAAATATGTAAAAACAAAATTGAATTTTTAATATTAATAATTTATTACTGTGCGATAAGTCCAGATTATTTTTGTGTAGTTTTCTGCCCCCTGTTATCAGGTGTATCTGATTGTGAACAATAGGATTTTGAGCAAAGTTTTTACCATTAAATTATGCAAATGCCTCCTCATTCCTAACTTCTCTTTGGTGAACATGCTTGTTTTATTTTCCCATAATGCTATTGCTCCAGGATAAAATAAAAAATAAAGAAGCCAGATAAGAAATTAATCTTGGAGGAGCTATTTAAGCACAGCATGTTCAGCACCGCCCGTATCTGCTTTTTTATGTCAAATTTACAAAAAAAACAAGATGATTGAAGGCGCAAATGAGGAAGGATATTAAAACCAACGTGTGCGTTTTTATCACAGAATAATGTGGGGGGGCTTTATCTGTGGGAGTGGGAACTTGACAGATCTTTGAGCGGAGTGAGAGTGATTATAATTCCTTTATCATGTAGATTTTGAATCACAGAAACGGGACCCAGCAGTAGATTAGAAAAAAAAAGACATGAAAGCAGCAGCCGGCGACAAACCTGAAGCAAATCATCCAAAACTCAATTAGAACAATGCGTGAACTCCACTTTTTTCCCTTTGAAAAGGCGTGTGGGACTCTTTGCTGTAGCTTTTTTGATCACATCCACACATTCATACCAACAAAAAACCCTGAACATAAGAGCTGACAGAGGAATGAAACAGGTGGAAATTAGAAAAAAAAAAACATCTCAGCGTGCACTTTCATCCCAGAACCAGAGCTTTTATCTCTGGAAAAAGAGGATGTTTATGCTGGCTGGGCTCGATTCCACTTTTCATCTTATTAGCTTAGATGGAAATTTTTGAGTGTGAGATCTCACGCAGAAAACAAAAAAATAAAAAAATGAATTTGAAAAAAGGACTCGGACTGAAAAACGACAAAAACGCTGCACGTCAAAAGAAAGAAAATGACAACTTATTCGATGAGTCATCCAGGTAAGTGCTTATTCAGTGTAGTTAGCATCAGAATAAAGGGGATTTTCATAGAAAACAGGCTTTCAGACACAGGTCAGAGCTACTGGGGGAATGTCTGGTGTTGATTACCTTCTTCTTCTTCTTCTTCTTTTCTTTTATGGCGGTTGACAAACAACTTTTTGGTGCATTACCGCCACCTTCCAGATTGGAGTATGGATCCAACAATGCCCAGAGGTAACTGGCCAATAGGACTCGGTTGTGTCCAGTCTTCCTTTCCATGGCAGTTGTTAGAATTTGGCTAAAATTACTCATTTTAGCATAGTATGCTAGAGCATAATCTATGTTATACCAAGTCCTATTGGCCAGTTACCTCTGGGCAGGAACAGGCCAGGTCCTAATTCATGCAGATGACAGGAATGTGCTAACAAATGGTGTGTGTGTGTGTGTTGACCTAAAGGTGTGGAACAAAGAAAGAAAAGGAGAGTCTGTGGACACAGCCTTTACCAAAAAGTAAAGTTCTAAAAAGAATTAGACAATCAGTAATTAGCATAGATTATGTTATAGCATACTATGCTAAAATGAGTCATTTTAGCCAAATTCTAACAACTTCCACGGAAAGGAGGACTGGACACAAACAAGTCCTATTGGCCAGTTAGCTCTGGGCATGAACAGGCCAGGTCCTAATTCATGCAGATGACAGGAATGTGCTAACAAATGGTGTGTGTGTGTGTGTGTTGACCTAAAGGTGTGGAACAAAGAAAGAAAAAGAGAGAAAAGAGAGTCTGTGGTTGCAGCCAGAGACTTTAACACAAAATATAGTTATAAAAGAAAATAAAACAATCAGTAATATACATAGATCATGTGTTAGCATACAATGCTAAAGTGAGTATTTTTAGCCGAATCCTAACATTTCCTCGACATTTGTCATTCCTTTTAGGACTAATCCCCCATGAGCATAGTGTGTTTTATACTGTTGAGAGCTGACAAATGGAAGAGAAAGTTTAGCATCAGAAGAGGACGTATTATTGTTCATTATTGTTTGCAAATGAATGACTGGAGTGGTGCAATAAGCTGTGAGATAGCACAGAGCTAATATGGACAACGTGGACTGGAGGGAAAGAGGGCGAAAATCTATTTCAAATAACCTTTATCTTTCACTGTCAAAACCCAGACACAGTCCTTTGAAGTGTAAAATTTCCCTCAGAGAGTAAACAACTCTCCCCCATCCATGACGTTTACCTCTCCTCTTTGTGCTCGCAATTTTCTACATGAATAAAGAAGCCTCTCCTCGCTCCCACTGGCTAGACCCTGACTGGAGTGCAATCTGTTATTATATCAACTGAAGCCCCCGTTGGCAAGCGTCATTAGCCTCCTCTTTTTTTTTTTTTTAGCATATCCAGAGTTGGCAAAATCCACGTGGTAAAAGGCGGCATCACAATCCAGATTCATCGTTATCAGGAGGAGTTCAGACTGAGGATATTCCAGACATTATTATATTCAAATCGGACTCATTTAAACCCTAAAATCCATCTCAGTTCTTCAAGATCTAAGGCGGGTTACATGTTTTGGATACTTATCTGTAGAATTTAATCTTCCTTTGTGTGTCAACATTGGATCTCCACACACATAAAAGTACAAACTTAAATCAGCTCTTTGTTAAGTCCTTTTAATGATAAAATCCCCCAAATAGATGGCTTGTATTTAGGACATATCACAAGGTGGTGAAGGGGGTCCATTTCCACTATGGCTGTGGTCATTTTTAACTTCTCTTTCATGAACTTGTTTGTTTTATTTTCCCATAATGCCGTTGCTCCAGGACAAAATGGAAAAAAAAAAGCCAGATAAGAAATTAATCTCGGAGGAGATATTTAAGTGAAGCATGTTCAGAGCCCCCCGAATCTGCTTTTTTTATGTCAAATTTACAAAAAACAAGATGATTGAAGGCAAAAATGAGGAAACAGAGGTTATGCTCACAGCTCTGATCCTGTCATCCACTTAAAACTCAGTTATCGGTGAAATAATTCACAAATTTGCTCACTTCGGGGATTCTTCATGCAGGTTTTTGTGGGTGTTGCTCGTAGAATGTAGGTTATTCCAATCTCACAGGATGGGACTTAAAAAAAAAAAGCGGAGTAAAAAGCTAGTACAGATTGTGAAGACACCTTTCACTACAGTGGAGGAGAGGAGGCAGATTTAACCCTTTAAAGCCTGATCCAAGAATAAAACAAAACAGAAAATTACTTTTTTTAGTTTGAATTCCTTATTTGGCCTTTTAACAAAATATGTCAAAAGAAAAAACAGAAATACATTTTTGACATTAATAATTTATTACTATGCGATAAGTCAAGATTATTTTTTGTTTAGTCTTCTGCCCCCTGTTATCAGGTGTATCTGATTGTGTACAATAGAAAAATAATAGTAATAAAAATAAAAATATAACTAAAATATAAATAAATAAATAAATAAATAAATAAATAAATAAATAAATAGATGAATAAATAAAAATAGAATAAAAAAAAAAATTAAAAAATGTGGATTTTGAGCAAAGTTTTACCATTAAATTACGCAAAAGGTGTCAGATGCAAAACATTTCAGAAACCATATCAAATATGATACATTTGGCATTACAGGGTTAAATTTATCAAAAATATGTAGTGGAGTAAAAGTAAAAGTAGGAAAAAAATATATATATACTCCAATAAAATACAGATACAGTACAGATACTGCATTTTGGTACTTAATAATAAGTACTTACTGTAATTTAATACCTTTAATCCAGGCGAGCACCTTTCTCTATGGTGGAGGAGAGGAGGCTGGGTTAATATGAGACATTTGGCATTACAGGGTTAAGATTTCACACACATCTCTGTCATGAAAGATTGAGCATGTGGGAGTCATTGAAATGTATTCATGCTCACATCGTAGAGAGGCAGTAATGGTTGTCAGGGTTTGGTACGCCTCACTGCTCTGAAGAAGACATTTTCTGTCTCACTGGCTGCAGGGATGCTGCAGTTATATAACTCTGCAGGAGGCCACAGATGAGAGGGTCACGTGCACGCCCTAATAAAATGCAACATTTGGTATTTGTGGTTACTTACTAACCCTATATAACCCTGACATGAACCGGCCAGGTCCTAATTAATGCAGAAAACATTGAAATGTGGTAAAAATGGTGTAGATTTAATGCAATCAGAGAAAGAAAACAGAGTCTTTGGACACAACCAGAGACTTTAACACAAAATTATAGTTTTATAAGGAATACCACAATCAGTAATTTACATACAGTGGGGAAATAAGTATTTGAGCCCTTGCTGATTTTGCAGGTTTGCCCACTTACAAAGAATGAAAAGATCTATAACTTTAATCATATGTACATTCTAACAGTGAAAGACAGAATCCCAAAGAAAATTCCAGAAAATCACATCATATGAATTTATAAAAATTGATAACCATCTGATGAGGAAAAATAAGCATTCTTTCTAAGTGGGCAAACCTGCAAAATCAGCAAGGAGTCAAATACTTATTTCCTCCACTGTATATATGCCATGAAGAGCATCCTACAGTCTAAACGACCAAAAAAAAAACGATTTGCACAAAATAACGTTTAGTGAGAAATAACAGGGTAGAAACAGACATCTGGGGAGGGTTAAAAATAGCCGAATATTGTGAGAAATGTCACTGAAAGCCTGGGCTTGTTTTGACCTTCTGGGGAACATTTGAAACCATGAAAGCTTCTGTCTGAAGCCTGAACCGGGACAAACCGTTCTGTACAGTTCTGAGTATCGAAAAAGGTCTCAAATGACGCCCGTTTTGTCCTCTCTGGGAAGATGCTATTGACATTTTTCCATCTTGTGTTCACAGTTCCTTTTCAGAAATGCAAATGAGTAAAAATAGGATGAATGAGTTTCTGCTCGGTTCTCTTAATGAGGCGGGGAAGGAAATAAAGTCAGTGACAGGTTCACCGTTAAGTGTTACGTGATAATTAGTGTGAGTTTACAATGAGTTTACCTGTGAACCAGTGAAATCTGCCCGAAAAGTAAAGGATTTCTCTCTCTTTTGCCTTAAAATAGAATTTAAGCTAAGCTCAACATTAAACTTTCTGGGACATTTCGGAATAGATTTTGCATAACAAAAGAATAAAAATGTCAAAAATAAGATGATTTTTCATATCTAAATCTGCTGCCCTAACCCTAGTAAGTAAGTAAGTAAGTAAGTAAGTAAGTAAGTAAGTAAGTAAGTAAGTAAGTAAGTAAGTAAGTAAGTAAGTAAAGTTTATTTATATAGCACCTTTCACAGAAATCAAAGGTCACAAGGTGCTTTACAGAAGTGCACAATTATACATCAAGATAAAACAACAAAATGTAATAAAAACCATAACTACATAAAACAATAAAATGTAATAACAACCATAACTACATCGAATGCACTGGAACTGTTAAAAAGATTTACAAAAGAGATAGGTTATAACCCGCTCATATCATTTAACCAAACTTATTCTAGAGTCTACACATCTTGGTTCATGGTACAACGTTAAGCAGAAATTCTAAAAATGTGAAACATGGAGCCATCAATCACTTTAAGTAAATGTTTTTCCACCACTGGCGACTCAGATTGTTATCTGACCAATAGCAGAAATCAGTCATTTGTCCTATTTGCTTACAGAATTGCAGGTTATCTAAAGTAAATTTAGATATGTGATGTTTTCTTGGTTGTAATTCACATAAAATCACATAAAATGTTCCTCCAATTTGTTCCTCAAATTTGTAGAATGAGTCAAAATACGTGCAAAAAACTGCTCTGGCTTTTCTTTTGGGTTAAGTCCAAGTCAAGGACGGCTATTTTTTCTCAAAGCTGCAAACTATCTCTTTGTATAAATGAAAAATAGATCCAACAGAGATTCGGTTTGCTTTAGATACAGATATGAGGAGCTCGTGTGTGTTTAACAATAGCTTCACATTCTGGAGGCCAGTTATTGTATTTTTCCTGGGCGTTCGCCTACATTGTTTTTTTGTTGTTCTCATTAATAATTTATATGTAAAGAATCCCTGAAATACAATAAAAGTTTCAAAACACTAGTTCTCCATTACATTTCCCCACAAGAGGAGGAAAAAGGAGAACGGCAATCCTGTAAATGAGGGGAAAAGTGCTCTCAATTTTATTCCAGCACAAGATTTATGGCTCGTATAATCATACACAACAAATTTGTTGAGTTCACATGTCAGAAATCGACGAAACAACTGGAGGTGGGAAAAACTTTTCAAACTATTAACGACTATTGCCTGGAGGACGGTACAAATGTTATTTTCTGCATGTTTAAATCTTATTCACAGAGTTGATGACTGGTTGAAATCGTTCCATGCATGGAGCTGATGCTACTGCATTTTAAATCAGTAAATATCCAATTCAGGGGAGTCATTTCAACTTATACAGCCACTATTGCTCTTAGGCTATAGTTAAAGCAGCATAAATTGGCTTAAGTGTGGTTCTTTGCTTTCATGTGCAAATTAGTAGCCCAGATGTGTGTTGTGGTTCGATTAATAAATGATATTAATTGTTTTAATTTTATTATTTTATTATTTTATTTATTTCATTTTTATTTTATTTTTATTTCATTTTTATTTTATTACATCTTATTTTATTTTATTTTATCTTATTTTATTTTTATTTCTATTTCTATTTCTATTTCTATTTCTATTTCTATTTCTATTTCTATTTTACTTAATTTTATTATTTTATGTTATTATCTTATTATTTTATTATTTCTATATTTCATTATTCTATTATTTTATTAGTTTATTAGTTTATCATTTTATTATTTTATTATTTTATTATTTTATTATTTTATTATTTTATTATTTTATTATTTTATTATTTTATTATTATTTTATTATTTTTTTATTATTATTTTTTTATTTTATCATTACATATGTAACCCTTTAAGTTACATACATTCTTGTAACTGGTTTTTGTTTCTTCGTTACCGAGGCGTGGAACAGACGGGCTACAGATGGGTTGAAGAATATATTTTATTTAACGAACACAGAATACACCTTTCCTCTACCGGACCTCTCTTTTATATCCTCCCCCCAAAGTCACAACAGCCTGACCCCAGAACTAACATTATCCTGATCCGTTTAATGTAGAAAACAAATACAAATATATAGTAAACAAACACAAATAAAATTATTGTGTAAAATATTCTGTTATACATATTTAAGTATTACTACTGGCATGATCAGCCAATAATGTCATTTCCAATGACATCCCATTTTGTGTGTGAATGTGAATATGAGGCTATTCTAAGTGCTTTATTGTGGCCTGTTTCTAAGCAGGTTTGGTTGAAAAGCAGAGTAGAAATGCTGAAACTATAACGCTAAAATCAAGTAACTAAACCTCGTTTTGACCCAGTCCATAGATGTGTCTTTTTTCTTGTTCAAACAGGCTCGAACTGGACATTAAAAGTTAAGTCAGTCCTGGAACCACCGGCTATTTTAGCTAGAGCCAAAGCCTGAAAAGTGATAAGATGTGATACATGGCGCTATTTATCATGAGAAAACGCTCCCATGGCTTAGACACGGAAAAGCTTTTGAATGAGATCAAACTCAACAGTAGTTAAACAGCGACACATTCCTAAACTTTTTTTTGCCTTTTTCTCCAATCTCTTTGCATTCCAGAGGATAAATTAAAGCAGATGTTCTAGTCAAACTCAATATTTTACTTTAATAAACAACTTGCAAACAGTCGGAGATGTGCTCGTTTGTTCTTCAAAGTTTCATCACATCAGAGGACATTTGTTCAGTTTTAGAATAACTATTTCTTAAGAGTTTCTTTGCAGCTCAATTATGACTTCTGCCTCTTCCTGATTGTCCCTTTATCTCAAACTGCCCAAAGATTAATTGCAGTCATGAAAAGCCGAAAAAACTAGAGAAACGCTGTCTCATACCTGTGAAAGCGTCAGATTTCAAAAGCATCAATAATCAGAAAAAAGAAAGAAAGAAAGACAGAAAAAAGAAGCCAAACATCAAAAGCGAAGCGTTTTGAGATAACAATCTAAAATGATTTGAAAATAGTGTAAAACTATTGCATCCCACTCACAAAAAGGTAACTATAAGCTCTAAACCAAAATGACCACAATACTAGATTTTTCTCAGACGATTCAGAAATGATTTGGATTCATGCTTTTTCTTTTTATTTGTCCTAAAATGACATTTGTCAGATAGCTTTCAAGCTCAAATGACTCATCTGTGATAATCCTTGTTTCCATATTTAGAAAAACTAAAAAACCCAAAAACTGCATAATGTTCTGTTATTTTCTTTTTCTGTTATTTTCTTTTTAGGGACACTTTCATCAATAGATATTTTTCTCTAATATTTCCAGAAATATCCAGACGTCACAGGTTTAATCTGGTTTCTGTAAGAGCTGCTGAGGTAGAATGAATGAATGAATGAATGAATGAATGAATGAATGAATGAATGAATGAATAAATGAATGATTGAATGAATGAATGAATGAATGAATGAATGAATGAATAAATGAATGATTGAATGAATAAATGAATGAATGAATGAATGAATGAATGAATGAATGAATGAATGAAT
>CAJRST010037777.1:896152-916025 GCA_907169785.1 Menidia menidia
ACAGAACACTATAGGGCTGATAGGGTAACTCCAGATACTTAGGGGGGTACAGGTGGACAAAATGTCCACTATAATGGACAGAAATCACATTTCTCATCCTTTGTAAAAGGCATGTGTGATTTAAAGGTCAGTTCTAACTGTGTAGAGTCCAAATAAGTGTTGACTGTGTATCTACAGCACAGGTTCCCAGAATAATGTCCACTCAGAAAAATTAAGTTCAGCCTATTTTTACTCTGAAGACAGTGAAACCAATTACTCAGCCTCGAGCTCAGTTCTTGTTTTTTTTAGCCCCAGTTGACCCATATAGCCCCTGTCAGTGGTGTAACTGTAATATTATCAAAGTGCCAAAAGTTTCCCATTTAATGAAAAAATGTGTCTGAAAACTCAGTGTCAATTTCACAAATACATCTAGACGGGCTGGTTTTATTCAACTGAAAATTTTCTATATATTAAAGCAGCCAGAACAACAAACCATCAGATTAGTCAACTAGATTTTATTTATAACTTACAAAAATAATGTAAATTGTTGTTTTCTGCACCAGTGATTTATCAGAGTGCTGCCCTCTAGTGGCCAGTATAGGACATTAAAAACTAAAAAACAAAGTTGTTCCAAAACAAGACGTCTGTTATTTAACACCAATGGACAGTGGTTAGGGATTTATTATATATATATAATGTTATTATCATTTCAAATGTGATTTGACTAAAGTATATTGGTTTTGCATTGAAAAAACTGAGATATTTACGTTGTATTTTATGAAAAATCAATGGATAAATCAGATCAAAGTGTCAAAGTGAGCTGTACGCTTTGTGTTGTTGATGTAACTGTAAAAAAAAAAAAAGTCTATTTTGTTTGAATTTTGCTAAAAAACAGACAAATCCTGCAGAAAACAGCCAAACAAAGCGACGCCACTCCTCGCTAACCAGGGGCCACCTTCTTCTTCTCCTCTCTTCTTCTTTCTCTCCTCTTTCTCTCCTCTTTTTTCTCCCTCAGCATCAGCACCAGAGAGGCGGGATGCTGCAGAGACACACTCAGTCCGCGCAAAAAACCGGAGCAAAAACGGAGCAAAACCGGAGCAGACCTCGGTCCAAAACGACGCACGGCGCGTGCACGAAAAGCGCAGGAGAAACGGCATCTTTTCTGCGTTTATGAGCAGCGAATAACCCGGAAAAAAAGAGAGAAATACCTGCTTTTTGTGTGTTTTTTGGAGAGGATGCGCTACCTGCGGAGGGCTCCCAGATAAGGCGGTAAAAGGGAGGCAGGACCCGGACCTGACTGGATACCGGAGCAGAAAAAAAGAGGCTGAAACCGGTCCAAGCAACCAGTATCACCAGGAAAAAAAGGGACTTTTTGTATTTACGTGAGTACGCTTCACTTTTCTGGTGTTTTTTTATTATTTTTTTTACATTCCGCAGCTTGTTTCTGACACAAGTTCTGCTGCAAAAGGTTTGCAAAAAATGCCAAATAAATCACGCAAAGGGAGTTTTACTCGGGCTCCTCTTGCTTGATCTAAATGTGATCAATTATTGCCGTGGTGGATTAATTATATATGACTATTCTCCGCGTAGCTTTTGAGTAAGTTCCCTCTCCTCCATAAAAGTGAGGACCAGATGAAGCATCTCTCCTACAGTGGGGGAAATAAGTATCTGGAGCTCAGTTATTGAATATCTTGCTTAGGACTCTTGCTTTACTCTATCCATGTATCACTGTTATTGTTGTTGTTATTATTATCGAGGCTTGATAAGATATACAGTGGGGGAAATAAGTATTTTACCCCTTGCTGATTTTGCAGGTTTGCCCACTTACAAAGAATGCAACGATCTATAACTTTAATCATATGTACATTCTAACAGTGAAAGACAGAATCCCAAAGAAAATTCCAGAAAATCACATCATGTGAATTTATAAAAACTGATAACCATCTGATGAGGAAAAATAAGCATTCTTTGTAAGTGGGCAAACCTGCAAAATCAGCAAGGGGTCAAATACTTATTTCCCCCGCTGTATTTATCATTTTTGAGCTTAAATCAAAGGTTTCCTGCTTTAAATCTGCAGCCACACAGGCTTTGAAACGCACTTTAAACCGAAGTGGGGTCGAGGTCTGGTTGCTTTTAAACGAGTTCAAGACAGGAGTTCAAAGAGATCTCTGGAAAGATTTAAAAAACCAGGACAGATGCAGGTTCTTTTGGATTGTAAGGGATGCATCTTTTTGGTTTATCTGAGCAGGAGGCGTCTAATACAACACTTACCACACAAGTGGACCCACAGGAATGGTCCAATCAGAGATATGCAAATGAACCAAACTCATTTTGTGGCTGAACGTGGTGTGGAGCTATGGATGGAGACAGTGGGGTTCTGCTTTGTGGCTTCAGGGCTCACAGACGTGTGTTTGATCTTATTGATTAAGCTGTTTCAGAGCAGAAGGAGGGGTGTTATTCAGACATTACTCAGCCACGGGAGCTCGTTTTTTCATCTTCTGTCTCTATGGAAGTTTGTGTCACTCTACTTTCCGGTGTCATCAATTAGCAAAGCATGGCCAGATCCAGTTAAGTGTGTCTAAATGAAAAAATAGAGGCTTTAAACATCTGTCTTATGTTAGAAAATCTCCACCCCCTGCTTCTTTTTTTTAATGTTTATCTACTGTACACGGAAATATTAAGGCACAAGAATCGCACTTTTAAGAGAATCGCACCACTTTTTATTAAGAAAATCGCACCACTTAAAGCCCGGTTTTCTAATTTCAAATCATAAGTGTGTCACTACAGTATTCGAGAGTTCTGAAGGTTTAAACGACGAACCTTGAACCAGTTTTTTATTCTAAAAATACAGATACTGGTCTGTGGTCCCCATGTGAAACACATCTGATAAAACTTTACAGGTTCCAACAGTGTCAGGAACAAAACAAACACATGTACTCCACAGATCAAGTGTCCGTAGGAAAAGAAAACAAGATTTCCCAAAAATCCCATTACTCAGCCACGGGATCTCGTTTTCATCTTCTGTCTCTCTGGAAGTTTGTGTCACTCTACTTTCCGGTGTCATCAATTAGCAAAGCATGGCCAGATCCAGTAAAGTGTGTCTAAATGAAAAAATACAGGCTTTAAACATCTGTCTTATTTTAGAAAATCTCCACCCCGTGCTTCTTTTTTTTATGTTTATCTACTGTACACGGAAATATAAAGGCACGAGAATCGCTTCATTTAAAGCCTGGTTTTCTAATTTCAAATCATAAGTGTGTCACTACAGTATTCAAGAGTTCTGAAGGTTTAAACGACGAACCTTGAACCAGTTTTTTATTCTAAAAATACAGATACTGGTCGTGGTCTCCATATCTCAGGATCTGACTGAGTGAAACACGTCTGATAAAACTTTACTGGTTTAACAGTTTCAGGAACAAAACAAACACATGTCCTGCAGAGAACTGTTGATAAAGGAAACAAGATTTCCAAAAAAATGTGTCTTGTTACTCCTTAAATCGCAGTTTTTTTAAAATTCTCATATGTGCAAACAGCATTTTTGGTGAGTTTAGTTGATCTGGTGATGAACGGGATTGTTAGCATTTAGTTGTACGATAAGGGAAAGAAATGCTTAGCAAAGTTTATTTGTGCAGCACTTTTGGCGTAAAAGACAATTTAAAGTGCTTTGCTTAAAGTTTAAAAGCAGGAAATTAAGAATACGTTAAAAAATCATTGATTACAAAGATTCAAAGTGAGGATTACAGATTAAATACTTTCAGTTTTCATATGCACAGTTATGTAGATCTGCTTTCCGCCTGGATTCAAACATTCAGAGTTGAGGCATCTCTTCCTGGTTTTCCTGGTTTTCCTGGTTTTCCTGGTATTCCTGGTTTTCCTGGTTTTCAGATTTTAGGAGAAAAACACTGAAACACAGCCTCACCTTGTCTGGGTCCAATAGGATCCAAATGGACCTATGAATCCTCTTTACTCAAATGTGGTTTGAGATGATCATAATCTGCAAGAATGGTTTTCTTGTATTTGTATCGGAACCTCAGAGTAGAGTTTAATTTAGTAAGATTACATTAAACTGGCTCCTCTCACCTATATATATCTTTATCTATATATATTGTTGGAATAATGCAGTGATCCACAGGAGGTTTATCTGCATATCTGGGGAGAATCGGGAGGAAAAGCACAGCTGGGCCTGTTTCTCCTGGCACAAATTGGAGTTTGCTCCTGTCCTTATCTGATGTAAATCAGTTATTTGCTTGCAGTGCATGCTGTAAAAATGTTTGTAAATCCACAAGGGGACAGGTGTGAGATGAAATGCAAATTATTAATCTGCTAACCTCGATTTAAACGAAATAAATCTCGAAGTTCCAGCTGCCTCATCCTCTTAAAGGAAATGATTATTGACACGGGCAACAGGCGGGCGTTTAGGCTACGGCTAATTGAAAATGACATCTCTGATGAAGGTTAGCCTCGAGGGCATTAGAAAAAAGATGCATCTACAGTGACAAGAGAGATGAGAGATAGTAACAACCATTAGACCAGCGGGTGCCCAGTTCCTCTTAAAGAAATATGCAACTGTAGTAAAGTCAGAGATGTTTAAAGTACTGGAGTAGAAGTACAAGTACTATATAAAAAATTTACTTGAGTAAAAGTAGAAGTATTCTTTCAACACCATACCTAAGTGGAAGTACTGAAGTATTACATTTTTTTTGTACTTAAGTATTGCAAGTAGAAGTATTTTAAAAATTGCTACTCAAGTATCGAAAGTACAAGTATAAGTAAAAGTACAATACTGTGTATATCAAAAAAAGGCAGTCAAAAATGTTATAGATATTGTTTATATTATTCCAAACGTGTGAAAGACCATACAGGTGTTTACAAAAACAGAAAACTACATCTGCATTAGCATCAACAGCACTTCATCTACTATTATTTATTATTCCAGAGTCAGAATCCTGAGCTGAGCCTTTATGCTAGCATGTAGCATACAGCTAGCCAGCTAGGTTAGCTTTAGCTAACGTTATCATACAGCTAGCCAGCTAGGTTAGCTTTAGCTAACGTTATCATACAGCTAGCCAGCTAGCTTAGCTTTAGCTAACGGTCGCTGCTACGTCCTGAGCGCTAATATGTCATTGTATTTTTTAACTTAGCTTGATATGCTTCTTCAGATTAGATGGGGAATTTTTAAAGGCCGTGATTTTTCATCATTTCGGGAGGCTTTTTTTTATAGGCTATGCTATAAAAGTATTGAAATAATCGAAAATATGTAGTGGAGTAGAAGTAAAAGTAGGGGAAAAAATATGTATTCCAATAAAGTACAGATACTGCATTTTGATACTTAGGTACTGTACTTAAGTATTTCTACTTCGTTACTGAACATTTCTGAGTAAAGTAAAAATAGACTAAAGTGTCTTCCAGATATGTTGCAGGACAATAAATGTCCCCGGAGCGTTTTCAAAAGGAAACAAAAGGCTGCAGCATAATAGCACACAGATATTCTTATATGGTGACAGGACTGAAAAGGAAATTGTTGGGCATTGTGGAAATATGTAAATTATGTTGTGTTTTTTTTTTGTCCATAAGATGCTAAGGGTGTTTTTCTGCTCTCAAAACACATAAGTGACTAAGATTGTGCGCTCTGGGAAAATTCCCCTGCTGAGATCTGAGATGACATGCATTTGTTGGATTAAAGAATTCCTTTTAAGCTGTGTTGATAATCTTGACAGAAGCAAAAACCCGTTCTTGGCAGCGTTTTTTTTTAAAGGATTTTGTTTGTGAGGGTCCAGCAGAGCCTGGAAGACAAACGTCCCTCATGACCCATCTGACAACTTAATTCATATAATTGCCTTGAAACATCTGCCTAAGAAAGACTGACTTTCAGCCTCCTCCACTCGTCACTGTTATAAATGACTTGGATCTGATGTCCAATGAGTCAAACAGGCTGTATGAAGTCACGCTAATGTCAAAATGAAGCGTGTTTGAGCCAAATAAAGCACCGCTAATTAACCCTTTAGAGCCCGATCCAAGAAAAATAGGAAGAATATTGGTTTTTTTTTAGTCTGAAGTCTTTCTTTGGCCCCTCAACAACATATGAAGAAAAAAAAACAGAAATTATTTTGATCAAATTAGCGTGTATTAAGTAAAAAATATATGTTGGTGTAGTCTTCTACTGGCTTTTATCAGGTATATCTGTGTCCCACCATAAAAATAAGACAGGGAGAAAAAAAAAATGCCTCCAAGTCATGGTGTTATATCCCAACATAGCTGTGTATTAGTGTAAAACAATCATTTTTAGCTTGGACATCCACCATCCAGCTAGTTTTTTTAGTCTGAAGTCTTTCTTTGGCCCCTCAACAACATATGAAGAAAAAAAACTGAAATTATTTTGATCAAATTAGCGTGCAATAAGTCAAAAATGTATGTTGGTGTAGTCTTCTACTGGCTGTTATCAGGTATATCTGAATGTGTACAACAGGGGTTTGAGCAAAGCTTTTACCACAGAATGATGCAGAAAGTCTCACATCCAAAAGACTTCAGAAACCGTATGAATCAAATATGATACATTTGGCATTATATGGTTAAGACCCCTAAAACAGCTTTAAAAGCCCCCCAGATAACAGTTTTAAAAGCACAAAAACAGCTTTAAAAGCCCCAAAAAACAACTTTAACCCTTTAAAGCCTGATCCAAGAAAAACAGGAGGAATATTGGATTCTTTTTAGTCTGAAGTCTTTCTTTGGCCCCTCAACAACATATGAAGAAAAAAAAACAGAAATTATTTTGATCAAATTAGCGTGCAATAAGTCAGAAATATATGTTGGTGTAGTCTTCTACTGGCTGTTATCAGGTATATCTGAATGTGTACAACAGGGGTTTGAGCAAAGCTTTTACCACTGAATGATGCAGAAAGTCTCACATCCAAAAGACTTCAGAAACAGTATCTATCAAATATGACACATTTGGCATTATAGGGTTAAATAACTCCTTTACTTCCATCGTCAGGATCCCATTTTTTCACCTCGCAGTCTTGTCAATGTTCCAATCTTTTTCTTGTCAGATTGTGGTACAGCGAGTCTTTGCACCGTGTCAAATGTGTGCGTCTGTTCCATAGTTACACAAACGGCCTGATAGCATCTCTCTCTGGAGTTCTCCAACCCTTTGGCATCTGATCTGAATGGCTTAAATTACTTACTTTTGGTAGGCACACACATCTCCTCCGCCTCGGGTCGTGTAATTATGCAGGCCCTTCGTGTGTTTGTCTTTGTGCTGTCCTGGTTGTGTTAACTTTGAGCGAGTCATCGGCGGATAGCCGCCGGCTTCCCCTGGGCCACCGCGCAAATGGCTGGTTTCAAAGTGCGAAAGTGGTAACTGCATGCATGAAAACCAGCAAAAGCAAATCAATGACTGAAATCATTTAGCTCATTTTTTTAAAAATTCAAGTTTCCAAATTGGAGCTAGCAGATGCCTTTACTTAACCCTTTAAAGCCTGATCCAAGAATAAAACAAAACAGAAAATTACTTTTTGGGGGTTTGAATTCTTTATTTGCCCTTTTAACAAAATATGTAAAAAGAAAAAACAAAAATAAATTGTTGATATTGATAATTTATTACTATGCGATAAGTCAAGATTATTTTTTGTGTAGTCTTCTGCCCCCTGTTATCAGGTGTATCTGATTGTGTTCAATAGGATTTTGAGCAAAGTTTTTACCATTAAATTATGCAAAATGCAGTGGTAACTGCATGCATGAAAACCAGCAAAGCAAATCAATGACTGAAATCATTTAGCTGATTTATTTAAAATTCAAGTTTCCAAATTGGACAATGCTGGAGCAATGAGGAGGTTTTTAAATCACGTTACAGATATTTAGCTAGCAGATGCCTTTACTTAACCCTTTAAAGCCTGATCTTTACTTAACCCTTTAAAGCCTGATTGAATTCTTTATTTGGCCTTTTAACAAAATATGTAAAAAGAAAAAAACGGAAATAAATTTTTGATATTGATGATTTATTACTATGCGATAAGTCAAGATTATGTTTTGTGTAGTCTTCTGCCCCCTGTTATCAGGTGTATCTGATTGTGTACAATAGGATTTTGAGCAAAGTTTTTACCATTAAATTATGCAAAAGGTGTCAGACGCAAAACATTTCAGAAACAGTATAAAATATGATACATTTGGCATTATAGGGCTAAAAAAGAGGAAAATGTTAATCAAATCGTGGAGACGTTCACATTTTCATCAGTGAACTGAGAGGGAAAAAACAGAGAGATAACTTGGTTCACGTCATTATATAGTTTTGTTTGTTTTTTTTGTTTATTTAAAGATGCAAAACAGCCGCTTGACAAAGAGAAGAAGTTAAAAATAAAATGAAGCCCTGTGCTGTTACAGTTCTGGAAAATTATTATAAGTTTTTACCATTAAATTATGCAAAAGGAGTCAGACGCAAAACATTTCAGAGCCCTTATGTATCCAATACGATACATTTGGCATTATAGGGTTAATAAATACATTCCTCATGTGTGGAAGTAGGTGATATTTGGTTTGATTTGTGCAGAGATAGGTTGTCGGTACGTGTGGAGATGGTTTGGAGGAGACTTGAGATGATGGTGATGGTGGGGAATGGCTTTAGGGTGGAGAGTTTCTCACCAGGCTGCTCCTGATTTTATGTGACAGTAAAGGGCCTTATCTTCCACGGCCATGATGAAGCACAACACTCTTTGATTTTTTATCTTCCAAAAGTCTAACAATCTCATACTCGAGACAGATTAGAGAGATGGAGGTGTGAAATCAGGCTGTGGAGATTCACATACAGACTCTAAGGCTAAATCTGCATCATGCTGATAGTAAAAAATGAAAGATTTGTAGAAATAAGTGACAAACATTTGACCTACAGAGTCAGGAGTGTCCGAAAATATGATTAATCTTTGAGCATGATTTAGTCACTTTTGTGTTTTGGGAAAAAAAAAAATCACTGCGCTGCAGGAAAACTGAAAAATAATATTTAATCTAAGGTTTAACAAAAAGTACAGACAGTTTTACACACTGTTTCTGATTCTCATCCTTTCGGAATTGAATTAATTCAAGAGCAAATCCTAACAACAAATGTTTCAGATGTTTATTCATGTTAACAGAATGAATCAAACCTCTAGGTGCAGCTTCAGTGTTGTGAAAAGGAAAATTAAATCAAAGCTAGGTATGGTAGGTTTGATAAATATTACATACTCATTTATAAGGGGATAGAAATAGCTTTTTTTCACTGTCAGCTGCATTGAAAAACTTATTTATAACGAACATGGATTTGATTTAATGCATCAGTTAGTTTGGATGCTGTATTTTTTTTTAATTAAATCTGCATAGACACTAAATTCTGACTTAATCTTAATTCTCAATACATTTTTATTCAGAACCATATGTCCACTTACCTTAAATATAATTATTAATGCAACATAAAAACACAACTCCCCAAAATCAAGCACGCTAACGAATGTATTCAGAAGTATTTATTTGCTTTAATGAATGTGCCAATGAAAAAATAAACAAAAATATGAAGAAAAATCTTTAAATGCATTCAGTTTCAGACCACTACCAGCTTCTTAAACTACATACCTCACATTTAACAACAGTGTTCAAATTCTCTTGGAAGCTCATTTTTCTCTTTTATTTTCACGGCTCTTCTTCTCCCCTCGACCAGATTTGACAGTTTTAAGACACACGGAACAAAAACTAACATCAACAATAGTAAACAGGTGCAGCGGGAGAGGAATCCTTTCCCAGAATGCAACACAGTGTGACACACCATCACAGCCTCTACTTCCCTTTAATATGAAAATTCTTATCAGTTTCTTTAAAAATAAATAAATAAATAGGCTCAGCTCTTTGGGGTGTATGTATATATATGTGTTCAGTTTCACGGCTTTTATCTGAGGTTTGCAAGTCTTAAATTTAGTTTGACAGGCATCTGAACAATTTCAAAGGAGTCTGTTATGACACAATTCAGTTCAGCGCATATTCCCCCGATCCATAAAAAGGCATCTCACACTGGTTTATGTTCACATAAACCCAACAACTCCAGCTTTTTATCCAACCAGAAATAAGAAACCTTGATACAGGGTCCATAGGTGACATGTGCTAATTAACTCACGGCCACTCATCGACCCTGTTCTTCATCCTTGTTGGTTTCTGAATCATTTCCTGTATTCAACAAAGTTAATAAATACAGTGGAGCCATATTTATTTGTTTTAGGGAGATTGTATTACTCAGAGCTACTTATATCTCTCTCAGACTGAGATTGTTAACCAGCACATTTTGAGTGTACAGGAAGGAAATTAAAAGAGCTTGAATTAAACAACATTTGATTGGAAAAGCGAAACTCCAGATTAGTATATTCTAGGTAACTTTTGTTCTTTGAAGATATGTTTATCTACTCACTTATTCACTCACTGATTAAGATATACACAAACATGTCTTTAATTCATATAACTAAGAGTACTATCTCTAACTTATGAGGAAATATTATATCATTATAACATGATATAATGTTCATAGATATTCTGCACCATAAGTATTATACAGTGGGGGAAATAAGTATTTGACCCCTTGCTGATTTTGCAGGTTTGCCCACTTACAAAGAATGCAACGATCTATAACTTTAATCATATGTACATTCTAACAGAGAAAGACAGAATCCCAAAGAAAATTCCAGAAAATCACATCATATGACTTTATATAAATTGATAAGCATCTGATCAGGAAAAATAAGCATTCTTTGTAAGTAAGCAAATCTGCAAAATCAGCAAGGGGTCAAATACTTATTTCTCCCACTGTACTTATAGATATCCCTCTTTTGATGATTTTTCCTTTCATGGCTGTCGTTTATCCATCGGTTGCTTCGTGTCCATGCTCAGTTGCACTTAAACTTTAGATCTGGTCCTATGGTGCAGCACTATGGATCTGGAACACTTTCATGGCCTTCACATGCTGTAAATTGCTCCTGCACAGTCTCCTGCCTCTTTCCTCTCCTGCTGCCTAGCAACCAGCGTTGCTTTTTCTATAATTTTTTTTTTTTAAGTAAAACTGACTTCCAATAAATCTTATTAATTCCTCTTTGCATTTTGGACTCCCCACACCTTTGACCCTGTAATGCCAAATGTATCATATTTGATTCATAGGGTTTCTGAAATGTTTTGCGTCTGACACCTTTTGCATAATTTAATGGTAAAAACTTTGCTCAAAATCATATTTTTTTTATTATTTTTTATTTTTTATTTGATTTTTATTTATTTATATATTAATCTATTTATTTATATATTTTTTTATATATTTGTTTTTATTTTATTAATTTTTTATTTTATTTATTTTTTATTTCATTATTATTATTTTTCTATTGTACACAATCAGATACACCTGATAGCAGGGGTCAGAAGACTACACAAAAAATAATCTTGACTTATCGCATAGTAATAAATTATTAATATAAAAAATGTATTTCTGTTTTTTCTTTTGACATATTTTCTTAAAAGGCCAAATAAAGACTTCAAACCAAAAAAAAGTCATTTTCTGCTTTGTTTTATTCTTTACGTTTACATATGAGTAACGAGTAACGATTCAGCCCGTGAAAAATCGATCGGAGTAAAAGTATTGAATTAATCAAAAATATGTAGTAGAATAAAAGTAAAAGTAGGGAAAAAAATATATATAAATATATTTTTGTACTTAAGTACAGTACTTAAGTAGCTCTACTTTGTTACAGAAAATATCTGATGTTAAATAGGGCATAGCAGTGTAACTGGGCAATAATAGGCCACAAGCTCACAGTAGGTAATTGATTTAACCTTATAAGTAACCCTTAAGGTCAGTGTTGCTTTTACCATAAGTATATTATCAGAGATGTGACAAAGAACCCCGGCGCTGGATATTAAAAGACTGTAAACAAGGTTTTTAGGGTCACCTGTGCTCAGTATGCTAAGTTGTCCATCCTTCAGGCTCCTGATGATTTGTAAGGTTCCACTCTCATGCCTTCTTTATCAAAATATATATCCTCCTGAGACCCGGCCCATTCATTTATGTCCATTATAGTGGACATTTTGTCCACCTGTACCCCCCTAAGTATCTGGAGTTACCCTATCAAGCCCTATAGTGTTCTGTAGAGGACATCCTGGGCTTTCCAGTGATGTGCCATGTGATAGCTTTGCATGCTGGGAACTTTACTTTTTTCCTAAGAGTTCTTAGGTAAATAAGATAAGATAAGATAAGATAAGATAAGAGCTTTATTGATCTCACAGTGGAGAAATTCACACATCGGTTAGAATTCAAAAGGAGGAAAAGGTGCATAAAGTACAGCAAAAGCAAGAAAATATACAAGGAAGCAACACAGCGTAGAGATCAAGGTGATTAAAAATATATACAATCATTGATGGAAAAAAAAAACTCACACACAGTACATAATATCCCTTTCAAGACATCTTCTTTTTTATTATTTAATTATCTAAAGCCTGTTCTATTTTCCCATGCAGATCGTCCTGTTGTCCTCCACAGTGGACATGCTATGAAATTAAAATTAAAAATATTCTAAAAAAAAATTAAATTGTAATGTTCTTTCTTAGGTCCAAATACATGGAAAATCACAACAAAAAAGAAATTTGAAGACACTTTTTTCTTTGGGTCTCAGGAGGATATATATCAAAATACAACTAAGAGGGCTGCTATCCTTAGCTCTGCTTGTTCACTGTTGTGTGACAAACACTAGATTTATTCTTCGCATGTGAGGAAGATGTATTAATCTTGGCTATCATTTTGTTATGTGTTGATAGAAGAGCTGTCACCTCAGTGGATAATGACTTATGGGCTTTGGTTTGCATGTTATTGTCAAGCTCTTTCATATGAAAAAAAGACATTTATTCGATATAAAATGACTGACCATTTTCCAGTGCACCAAGTGACATCCGTACACGGGATAATTATGATATTTAGAAGGATGTATTGGTGTACAGAATGAATAATTTAACGATGCAGGACTTAATACCAGAAAATATCCTCCAGATATTAGAATGATGCAAAGCTTCATCAAGCATTGCGATAAGACAGATGCATTGATGCGTTTTACTGGAAATAAAAGCAAGAAAAACTGTCCTTTGAAGCTTTTCTTTAGTGTTACATTGCGTGCCGAATGGTGATGTGTAAGTTTACACCATTTCTTCATATTAGCTGACAGCAGGCAGTGGGTCTAACATTATGACTGCAGTCATGGTTCAGAAAAACAAAGCAAAACCAAGCAGAAGACTGTTCGCATTATTATTCTGCACAAAGAGTGCGTGTGGTTCAGATCCCTTTCTGAAATGAAACATTTTTTACTCAGCATTTCAAGGTTTAAGTCCTGTTATTTCAATGCATGCATTCATTTACTCCCTTTCACATGTTTTAATTTCCTTGTTTCAAACAAAGTTCAGTTTTCCTTTAAACAACTCTTAAAACGATTAGCTCTAGATAAAGTTATGACTTAAAGGAGACATATTATACCCTATTTCAACAACTTGGTTTTGCATAATATGTCCCCTTTAACCTATATCTGAGTAATGGTTGAGACGATAGTGATTTTTTAATAATTCCCATCAATCCATTTAATCATTATCATTTTTGACAGGTGTGTCTTTTTTTTCTGGTCCTTTGCCATATTTGAAATTGAAATCAAGTAAACCATGATTGGAGAAAGAACTAAGGCCTTTGCATACTTTGAAAAAGTTGCACGCATTAGCGAAACAATGCGGCTGCAGATTCGTTAGCTGACTTCCCATTTGGGTGTTTGATAAGCACTCTCAAATTGCTCGGCAACGGGCGGTCTATAATTAATCAGCAGAGTAAAACATCTGCTGCACAGGAGAGTGTTTTGTTTTCTGGTCTGAGAACATGCACAAACATCTACAGTTTCTTGGTTGATTTAATTAGCAAAGCCTCAAAAGGGCACATTTCCTCGAATTGTCTCAGATGGTTAAAAAGACTCAGATTCCTTTAACTGTTAATTATCCATCATTAACCAATAACTCTCAAGTGTCACTTAGTATCTAATAAGGCATTAGTTTGTACTAATCTCAACATTTTAAGAAAAACAGGCTTACAAAATCAGGATTTAAGAACAACGAGAGTTGTGAACCCACGTTATTTCAGCCAATGTTATTCCAAGTACCTTCTGTTAGACTTAAGTTGATCAATATGATGTAAACTGAGAGGTGGAATTAGGTTAGCTAAGAGGTTTGAAATGTTTTGCAATGATCAGATAAATGTATTTAATGCTAAATTGTCAGGGGATGCTGTAATTTTAACCCACGCGTTATAGCTTTGTGTCCTGAATCTTATCATACTGAGTATCAACACCATTTCAGGATATACTCTGTGGAAATGAGGATTTAAACCCTCATATTGATTGTTTTCCTGATGAGAGCGCTTCATATTCGCAAAACGATCACATGTACCTTAACTGTTGTTTGAAATTAGTCAATCGCAATTAATGATGACGGATTAAAGAAAATATGCCAAATGAAAACCCTCCAACTGAATTACTAATGATATTCAGCAACTTTTCTGCCGAGGAAAATGTGACATTTTATGGCCTATGACAGCAGCCTGTGGTGATCATTCACAATTAAAGCAAAGATTTATAGATAATTAGATCTATCATTGCCACAAATGTGCCATGGGACTGTACAGAATAGCAAACGGGGATGAGCATGTGTTGCATAGAAATTTCCAGCTACATTTCGGAGGATGTTGCTCTCCAGTTGCCAGTCGTGCAAATTTCAGACCTGGCAACCCATTAAAGATAGTCATCACTGTTGCAACATGATCACGTTTTTTTTTTATGAAACCAGGGTTTTTCTGAATGCATCTTTCACCCCAGCTTCCAGTCTATATGCAACGTCCCTGTTACCATAGCAACGTCTGCCCCTTTCGATGTGAACAGGGGGAAACCAGGTCATTTTTTTGCTGTTAGATCTGACCTTCACTTTACTTACAGATCCAACAGCTTGTTCCCATCATCCTCACCACCATCTATAGTCATCTCAGTTTCTTACATCGTCAGGTTTTGCATTATAGAATCTATAATGCCAAATTTATCATATTTGATATATAAAAGTCTTTTGGATGTGAGACTTTCTGCATCATTCAGTGGTAAAAGCTTTGCTCAAACCCCTGTTGTACACATTCAGATATACCTGATAACAGCCAGTAGAAGACTACACCAACATAGATTTTTGACTTATTGCACGCTAATTTGATCAAAATCATTTCAGTTTTTTTTTCTTCATATGTTGTTGGGGGTCCAAAGAAAGACTTCAGACTTCCTATTTTTCTTGGATCAGGCTTTAAAGGGTTAGATAAGCTAAAAACACTGAGAACACCTTCATCTATTAAACTAAATGTTGTTTTAGAACCTTTTGAGTGGACACTTGATTTAGCCCTTTTGAATGGCAATATATGGGAATAGGAATATATGGGAAAGTATATATATATATATATATTATTATTATTATTAATGACCTCTTTAGTGATGATTTCCAGATTTGATAAACAATAACAGACACTAAGCTATACAAACCAATTTTTTATTCTGTTTATTTTAAGGCATCTTCTATAGTCCCAGAACTTTGAGAACATCCACATTTCTGGTGTTAAAATTAACAAACTTTGACATAATCCTTTGCTTACTTTTTTACATTAAAAAAGCCAACTTTTGAATTTACACACAGTTTCTCTCATTCCAGGTATAACGTGCATGTCAAGTAACTCATAGAAAGAGAAAAGGAGGCTTAATTTAATGCAAACTGATTGGAAACTGTGAGTTATGGATAGGATATGATGGCTTCCATTAGCTAAATTATTAGCTAAGTTGCTGGAAATGGTGGTATCACATGTCAGATGAATAGAAGCTACTGATTTTATATTTTCCTTCCATTTACTTACTGAACCATTGTGTGGTCTAGATTTCTAGCATCGTAATAAGAGCGTTTTGTTGAGTTGCATCAATCATCTGATTGACTTCAGAGGTGACTTTCTTCCGTTTTGTAATATTCTGTGATTGTTGTTGCTTTGATTGCAGCTACTTTTGAATCCCGAGGAACTTGTTATTTCTGTTTCCGTTATGATTGCAAACCTATTCAAGACATGGAAATTGTGTATGCTCATGTTAATTTATTATAATATTATTGGAGTTAGATTTTTTGCGTAATAAAAGGAATAGTTTATAAAGATCATTTAACCCTTTAACGCCCGATCCAAGAATAAAACGAAACAGAAACTTAGTTTTTTCTTGTTTTAAGTCTATATTTGGCCTTTTAACAAAATATGTAAAAAGAAAAAGCAAGAATACATTTTTAGTATTAATCATTTATTACTATGCGATAAGTCAAGATTATTTTTTGTGTAGTCTTCTGCCCCCTGTTATCAGGTGTATCTGATTGTGTAAAATAGGATTTTGAGCAAAGTTTTTACCATTAAATTATGCAAAAGGTGTCAGACACAAAACATTTCAGAAACCGTATGTATCAAATATGATACATTTGGCATTACAGGGTTAAAAGGAGAATTTAGACATTTTGTTTTTCCTTTCAGAATATTTTTATCATGTAGATTATATTGACACTATATTTACTAGTTCCACAGTATTTGTTTGAGTGTTTTCACAGAATAAATATCTGGGGAACCTTGGCTCGGTTCTTTGGTTCCAGATGAATTATTTTTATCATTGCCAGTCATTTTGTTTTTTACTTTGCAAATGGATGTTTTAATTGTGCTGACTGGCTGAGTAGAGAAACAACAATGGGCCTCCAGACATTTCCCCTCATGCGCCAGATCACACTCTCATTAAATCTCAATTTCCAGCAGAGCTCGTGTGAAGCATAATTGTGTGACTCCTGGAAACTGTTTTGCAATCGAAGTTCACATTTCCAGGTACCTGAAACTGCTGTGTGTGGGTGTACACTTGTGCACATATCTTTATAATGACCAGTGTGAGAATTAAACTGTAGTTTTCATCCATCCATGCCAATGTTTATCCTTATAGCTGCCTGTGGGGGTCTGAGAACAGACCTCCAAACCTCCCTTTCCCCGGACACTTTCTTTAGCTCTTTTGGAGACATACTGAGATGTTTTCCCCTGTCCAACTCATCCTGCATCTTCCCCCAGGATCAGAGATGTTCAGAGATGTTCAGTAACTAAGTAGAACTACTTAAGTACTGTACTTAAGTACCAAAATGCAGTATCTGTACTTTATTGGAGTAGATATTTTTTTCCGCCAACTTTTACTTTTACTCCACTACATATTTTCGATTATTTCAATACTTTTACTCCGATCGATTTTTCACTGCCTGAATCGTTACTCGTTACTGATATGTAAACGTAATGATAGATAGTTCTGTCAGGTTTTGGCAGATAGCCTATTTTAAAAAATGCCTCCCGAAATATTGAAAAATCATTGCCTTTAAAAATTCCCCATCTAATCTGAAGAAGCATATACATATAAGTTAAAAAATACAATGACATAAAAGCTAGTAAATAAGCGCTAGTTCAGTTCTCCATGTTCACTCAGGACGTAGCAGCTAACGTTAGCTAAAGCTAGCATAGCTGGCTAGCTGTATGATAACGTTAGCTAAAGCTAACCTAGCTGGCTAGCTGTATGATAACGTTAGCTAAAGCTAACCTAGCTGGCTAGCTGTATGATAACGTTAGCTAAAGCTAAGCTAGCTGGCTAGCTGTATGCTACATGCTAGCATAAAGGCAAAGCTCAGGATTCTGACTCTGGAATAATAAATTATAGTAGATGAAGTGCTGTTGATGCTAATGCAGATGTAGTTTTTGTAAACACCTGTATGGCCTTTTACATGTTTGAAATAATATAAACAATATCTATCAAATTTTTTACTTTTGATTTTTAATATACACAGTACGTTTACTTTTACTTATACTTGTACTTACGATACTTGAGTAGCAATTTTGGAAATACTTCTACTTGCAATACTTAAGTACAAAAAAAATTGAGTACTTCCGTACTTCCACTAAAGTATGGTGTTGAAAAAACACTTCAACTTTTACTCAAGTCAATTTTTTATATAGTACTTGTACTTCTACTCCACTCCTCTACTCCAGCTCATCCTGCATCTTCCCCCAGGATTCCTCCTCCTGATAGAACATATTCTTCCACACCTTTCATGGGAAATGTTTGGAAAGCATCTTTATCTAATGCCCAGACCCCACATTTCTGCTCCCCTCCCCCCAAAATGGCCGAGAAACTCATCTATCATTTATTGCGAGTCTTAGCCACCTTTCTGAGAAAATCCATTTCTGATTCTTGTATTTACTCATTCTTTTGGCCACTATCAGCATTTTGACCATCCCTCTTTTAAAATAAAACTTTTAGAGGATTTTGGAAAATTTGGAGGCGTAAAGATTAAAATTATTAAGTATATTCTTGAAAGACCTCGTCATGCAAAGCATTATTACATAATTGTATTATGTTTATGCATTTATTAATGTATTAATGCATTTATTAATCGAGGGCACACAAATGTGTTAATTAAGACAACTATAAACATCCTTTAAAAGTGATCTTTATGATACTTCATATTTTCTATATTTATTCTAACATTTGCATAATGCAAAAATGTATTTTTTTCCTAAAATACAAGCAGGAAAACAGAGAAAAATACTTATACTTGAGTCAGTCACAGCCTGTTGAAAATCACTGTTTTGTTACATCAATTCACACTTGTCCATCATGGAGAGAAACAATGCTAACGGTCCTCTAACTAGATGCTTTTCAGGGAAAGTGCCCTTTGGCAGTCTTTGTTTTTCATGTTTTTAATTGATGGTGTGAGAAAAGATGTTAATTACAACAATTAAGCAATACTAAAATCTAATTTATATAAAGCTTACCCAGCACAATCTACAAATCATACTTATAATTTTAGTTAATATGGGTAAATATACTCTAGCTCAGAAAGACACTTGACATCCATTTTTCGTGTTTTTTTTGTTGTTTTTTTTAACCAAATTATACATTCTGTATCTGCCCCTCTGTTTTGATAGGGGATGAAACAGGAATGAAACTGAACTTGTTTTAATGAAATGCAGTCAGGAGCCCTCACAGGCATTTTTTTGCAAATATGGCAAAAACTTTAACATTTTCCAAAGAATGGTTTGATTAGATTGTTTTGGTTAAAGGTCAAAACTGTTGTGACCTGATCGTTTTTTTTATTTTATTTCACTGACAAACTCCACAGCATGTGTGTTTTTTTTGTCTCATATTTGTGTATTTGTATTCTGTGATGCACTCGAATCATTAATAGACTATATATATATTTATATATAATCAGAGCTGGACATTTCTTTTAGCTCACATTAACACATTTGAAGTGTGTTGCTCACTGGTAAAGAATCCACCCACACTCCTTCATTCCTGGATCACAGAAAGAACTGGATGATGATCACTATTGGCTCTCAGTGGGTATCATTGCATGTCTCAGCCAATCACAGCCTTTAAATTAAGACCGCTCACTTTCAACAAAAAACAACCAGCAACAATAATTAAAAAAATTCTGTTTGTCATGACATTTCTTATATACATAATGAGAATACGGCATACTGTTAAAAAAATACCTTGTTTGTTCACATATTTGTATAAATTATCATTAGGCTTTTTCTATAAAACAGTACTTTAATATGTGATAAACACTGTTATATAATTTATTGAACTATGAGTGTCATATGGCGATGAATGGCAATTAATCAGGACTACGTCACTATATAAAATGGATAAATCTGAAACTCGTGAAGTTTTCACAGACCCTGTTTGTTACACAGTAGATAACTGAACTGCCACAAACTGTATTTTACAGTTGATACGCATCTTATATAGTT
>CAJRST010037777.1:927635-938014 GCA_907169785.1 Menidia menidia
CTCTGGAGATGACCACAGGGTCAGAAATACTGCTGGGAGAGAGCAGAAATTATGTCAAACTGCAGCTTTTAACCTTTTCAAACAAATATACAAAACACGGCCTCGTGATAATTAGCATTACACATCAAATTATCATAAGAAAAACACTCCTGTGTTCTGTTTCTGTTCAAGAAAATCGTCAAAAATCCAAGGAAACACTTCAAATCGCTGAATGTGAAGCACTCAAAGGCCATTAAAGAATAACATGAACAGTAGCAATGCTTTCACATTGGCTGCATTTGCTGCTTTTAACACCTTTTTCACCTTTGATGGCTTTATTGATGCTGTTTTACTCCCCCTGAGGCTGAATACTGAACACTTCTGAGCAGACGTCTCATTGTGATCACTGACAAGTGAAGGAGGGATCTTGACCAGTGAGGGGGTGTAAAGTGGGAATAAAATAGATACTGCATTCCTCAAAGCTAAGAAACGGCACCCTTTATCTTCAGATACCATTTGTAAACATTATTTACCCTAGCAGGAATGCTCAATTTGATCTAATTCTACAAAGATGCTGCATTATTATTATTAGTTTTACTCAGTAAGTGTTCTTCTATAATCAGAAATACTTGAATAATCCCATTATTTAAGCATAAAGTCAGACAAAATGTCCTGCTTTTGGTCAGTGATTGTCACATTGGGGAGGAAGAAATCAATGGAAGAAACTTGTCCACATTCATTTAGTAACTTCTTAATATTAACTTTTACTTCCAGTCCATGGAAAAGCAAAAGAGTCCCATCAAGAAGCTCTTCTCGGTCATTGGCTTAATCCCCCTCTGCACCTGGCCCCTTGTTGGCTGTTGATAAGAGTTTACTTTGGCTTTAATGCTACTTAATGACAGGCTTATCTTTAAAAAAAAAAGATGTCCTATTAACAAAGGGCTTGTTTGGTCAGAGGAGTGAAACTGCAGTGAGATTAATCCTGGTATTATCAAGTTTTAACTTCCTCCCTGACACTTGGATTAAAACCTCCACCTCGTGGAAAAAACACTTATTGTAAAGCACTTAATATCTTGCTTTGGCTTGAATGCAAACATATATCTAAGCAGGGTTTTATCTCCACTTTAAACACATTATAAAACATCACAGTTTGTTTGCAGCTTTAATACAAACTTGCACATGCAAAGCAGATAAATCGCAATATCATACTCCTATAAACTGTAAACTGTGTCTGGTTCCTCAGAAATATATTCTATAAATGGAGATTTTGTCTGACAACCCTTTCAAAGCTTGTGCAGATGTCTGATAGATGATAAATGCTTTGCATTTGCCATATATCTCTTTTTTTTGTTCACGTCACAGCTGTGGAGAAACATTTACAAGAGTCAGAACAGGACTGAGATCAATAGAATAACTTCAAGGTATAAACCATCCATCCTAAATTTCAAAGGAAACAGTGAGTGTGGGGAAAGGATATAGAGAGAAAAGGTTGTTTGAGTGTCACTGTGAAATTAATTCTCTGAACAGCTTAAACTGAACATATACTTCCCAGCAGACTTCTTTTGGCGTCTGCTTTGCTTCATGTCAGCTTTTTTTAACCGTTAAAACATTAGATCCTTTTACACTTTGGAGTTTTCTTTAAAAAAATATTATACGGTGAGTAAAACAAGAAAACAAAATAGCTCATTATGTTGCATAATATTCTCCATTAACTCTGTAATGCCAAATGTAGCATATTTTTTTTTACATATGGTTTTTTAAATGTTTTGCGTTTGACACCTTTTGCATAATTTAATGGTAAAAACTTTGCTCAAAATCCTATTTTACACAATCAGATACACCTGATAACAGGAGGCAGAAGACTACACAAAAAATAATATTGACTTATCGCATAGTAATAAATTAATATTAAAAATGTATTTCTGTTTTTTCTTTTTACATATTCTGTTAAAAGGCCAAATTAAGACTTCAAACCAAAAAAAAGTACTGTTTTGTTTTATTCTTGGATCAGGCTATAAAGGGTTAACAAAGATTTGAGTGTTTTATTCTATTTTTGTAATATGACATTTTGTACACAATGGTCTTCAGGATGACACCTTCTACTCAGAAAAAAAGAGAAAATTACATATCTGAATTCTCCACCATGTACTGGGGTAAGGGGGGTATATTTTAAATTATGTCCAAAATGGCCACCATCTTAAAAACCCGCCATATTGGATAAATATGGTTGAGTTTTCCAACGGGAAGGTGGTCATGTAGCGTATCAAATAAGACCAGAATTGTCCCAGTAATCAATAGCCACAATAGGATTTGCAAGATCTCTTGTGGTTCAAAGTTTAAACATTTTCTGTATATCGAACTTTGTTGTAAGTACGGTCAAATTCAGAAGTCGACTTTAAGACATCATTGTGATTATGCATGACAAGGGAAGGATGTTGAAGGATAAATGAAAGTTTTATCTTGTTCTTACAGAGACAATTAGAGCTACAGTTCAGGTGTTTCTGCAGAAAAACCAACGCATGCTAATCTGTGTGTGGGCTGCACGTCAAACCTTTGTTATGCTAACTTAAAGCACCAGGAGGCTGAGACACTTTGGTTTCCTCACACTTGACAGTCTCATATCACACAGTTTGATAAAAAACACACTTTTACCATGATGAGGTAAACAACCCAAAAAACTAAAGACAGTCCTTCCATTACAAATAGTCAGAAGAAATAGTAAATGATCTCATGGCATATAAATACATTTTTAATATTAATAATTTATTACTATGCGATAAGTCCAGATTATTTTTTGTGTAGTCTTTTACTGGCTGTTATCAGGTGTATCTGATTGTGTACAACAGGATTTTGAGCAAAGTTTTTACCATTAAATTATGCAAAAGGTGTCAGACGCAAAACATTTCAGAAACCGTATGAATCAAATATGATAGATTTGGCTTTATAGGGTTAATAAACAAAAACACACTCATAAGGAGTGGATGGATAACAAGGTTCAAAACAAGGAAGGCAAAACTATGAACAAAGTATCAAACACACATTAGGTAATCAAGACATGACAACACACTAGAAATTCCCCCAGACGTTACACAAATAAAGTCATAAGAAAAAGTAACTGACCTCTGTGGGAGATGGAGCAACTGGAACCAAATCAGAGAGAGTTGATTCAGTTCAAATATTCAGAACAAATATCAGATTAGATTTTTACTGGTGGAGGAATGACAGAGTCATTACATCCTCCAAAAGCAGGGCGAGCCAAAGTGGAGGGAAATCGAAGGAAAACTCGTTGTCCAGAAGCTCCTGTGTGCCACAGACTCTGTTCTGTGTGGTTTTCCGGGGAAAACTCAGACATGAGGCTGGTTTTAGGCTGGTTTTAGGCTGGTTTTAGGCTGCTGGAGGCGTTGCTTGTGGCCCTTTTTCCTCCGGCATGAATCAGGAATGAAAGTGGGTTAGAGAGAAAACGCATTAGAAAAAGTAAATTCACATTCTTGTACTCTCGTACTCGTCTCAGAGATAAACGGCGGAGTTTCATCACCGTTGCAGGATTACTGGCAAACCCAGTCAGATTTTAAACATCTGTATTTTTTAATGGGACACTTTAAAGTCTCCACACTGAAGCCAGTTAGTGTCAGGGGGGTGGTTTCTGCCTGTTAAAAGGAAGTTTTTCCTTGCCTGTGTCGCCTAGTGCTTGCTCATGGTGGGAATTGTTGGGTTTCTGTAGTTAAATTCAGAGTAGGGTCTGACCTGCTCTGTTTGGAAAGCTGTGAGACAACTGTTGTTGTGATGTGGCGCTATACAGGACTGTCTCAGAAAATTAGAATATTGTGATAAAGTTCTTTATTTTCTGTAATGCAATTAAAAATCATGAAATGTCATACATTCTGGATTCATTACAAATCAACTGAAATATCGCAAGCCTTTTATTGTTTTAATATCGCTGATTATGGCGTACAGCTGAAGAAACCCAAATATCCTATCTCAAAATATTAGAATATCGGATTTTTGAGTCTTTTCAGCTGTACGCCATAATCAGCGATATTAAAACAATAAAAGGCTTGCGATATTTCAGTTGATTTGTAATGAATCCAGAATGTATGACATTTCATGTGTTTTAATTGCATTACAGAAAATAAAGAACTTTATCACAATATTCTAATTTTCTGAGACAGTCCTGTATAAATAAAATTGAATTCAATTGAATTGAATTGAATTGAATTTCCTATTCCATTATTGATGTCATGAACAGATCAGGGATTTGTTTTCAGTCTGAAAAGTCTACCTCACATTTCTGAGCATGAATTGCTGAGTCCATGCAGAAACTCAGCTATAATTTTGATGGATGATTTTTCCTGTGATATATATATTCCACCACTTTACATACACACAAGAGCCTGTTAAACACGTGAAGAAGAAAAATGTGTTGAGAGGCACTTTAAGAGACGATGATCTCAATTTATTTCACAGATAAAATCTAATTGTACTTGTTTTGGACCACACATCTTTATATTTTTCACTGTCCCAAGAAGCTGCACTTCAACCAAATCAGTCTTTTTTTTAAATGTGGTTATAATTTTACCAAAGTCAGCCCTGGTAAGCGGATACTTTTGAGATTACTCTGAACATTTTTGGTGGGGTTTGCTTTTTAATAGCTTAAATATTTAGTTTAGCCTTTTATATGTTGTCTATTATCGCTCAAAGAATGTGCTAACTTTAATACTTGTCACTGTTTGCAAACACAAACACAAACACAACCACAAAAAGCCATTTCAATTACTAAGGAGACAACATGGACCACGATTGTGAAAAGTTAAAAGAAGGTTTAATAAGCGAGAGCTGAAAGCAATGAATCAACAGAGACTCCATCATGGTGAGATGTTTCACACTTCATTTAACGTTATTTGCCTGATTTACTCTTTACCACAGACTTCAGTTCATTTTCAAAAGAACCAATAATCCAATAGTAATTTCGCTTATTGAGAACAGCCCCGTCAGCACTTAAAAAAAAAAAAAAACTTAATGAGATATTTATCTGTTACTGCTTATACAAGCATAATGCCATTATTAACTACTGATTTCTTTCTATGTAGCTTATTTAAAACATTGGCTTTAACTCTAATGCTGTATCCACATTATAAGTCGCCTTAGATAAAAGCATCTAATAAGTGCATAAACATAAAGATTACTCTAATATCCATTTCCTAAACCATGAAAAAAAGGTCTTAATGGTATCTTTCATTCTGCTTCATCATGATTAACATCAGACTATCTGTTGTGCATCGGTTAAGGGATTGAAAGCTGTTTGCTCCACTAGTTAGCAGTAAAATGTGCAGAGTATGTTGGCCTGAGGGGATGTGAATAAATACCCTGCACTTGCTAATGTTAACCCCTCCATTAGCCATCAACACCCCCATTTCCATGCTAACATGTTAACATGTTGTTTACTCACAAAAGAGAGTAAACAGACAGGATTTAAAAGATCCTAAATCGTATAAAATTAGTGTACTAATGCTTTCCGCGCTATTGGTGGCCACGCCTAAACCAGGGAAACAGTTTTAAAATCAGATTTTGATTTAATAGATTGTAAATGACCCATTTCCTTCAACTAAACCAAATGTTTAACACAAAAGATGGTTGAAGTTTAGGATGGTGCTGCCAGAATGAGCAGATGGGAAAAGTAAAAAATCTCTAAAAGGTTTTCAATGCAAAACTAGTTATTTTCTGGCAGGCATACATACAGTGGGGGAAATAAGTATTTGACCCCTTGCTGATTTTGCAGGTTTGCCCACTTACAAAGAATGCAACGATCTATAACTTTAATCATATGCACATTCTAACAGTGAAAGACAGAATCCCAAAGAAAATTCCAGAAAATCACATCATATGAATTTATAAAAATTGATAACCATCTGATGAGGAAAAATAAGCATTCTTTGTAAGTGGGCAAACCTGCAAAATCAGCAAGGGCTCAAATACTTATTTCCCCCACTGTATGTTTTTATTTTAAATGCTCAGCAAGATCTATTTACTAGAAATGGCCACAAAAGCCAAAGCAGACTTCGACTGGCTCTGGAATAAGTCGACTGTATAACTGAGAGACTAAGTAATTTTTCTTATGCTAACAACTGGAGAACAAACACTTTTACAGCCCACTCGGAAGAAGAAGAAATTGTCATCAGACAAAGTGTATGAAGTTCTGAGTGTGTAGATTTCTCTTGATGACTGTGCATTGTCAGCTGGTGATAAAATACAGACTCCTTTTTAATTTTTTTAACCATCAGGAAATCACAAAAGCCCAACCTGCACGTATTTCTAAAATAGCAGCTCAACTGTGCATCGGACCAATGAGAGATTTAGTCCCCAGTGGCTGCCATTTACCCGATCACACACCAGCCAAACTGTATCTGGTGAATCCTTCAAAGGCAAAAAAGCATTTAACAGTAACTCTGATAAAAAAAAGTTAGAAAAAATGTTAGGTTTGTGTTTGAAACATTCCTCAGACTTATCCCTTTAAAGCCTGATCCAAGAAAAATAGGAAAAATATTGGATTTTTTTAGACTGATACATATGGCATTATAGGGTTAAGAACCCTAAAACAGTTTTTAATGCCGAAAATAGCTTTAAAAGCGCCAAAAAACAGTTTTAAAAGCAGAAAATAGCTTTAAAAGCCCCCAAAAACAGCTTTATCCCTTCAAAGCCTGATCCAAGAAAAATAGGAAGAATATTGGATTTTTTTAGTCTGAAGTCTTTCTTTGGCCCCTCAACAACATATGAAGAAAAAAAACAAAAATTATTTTGATCAAATTAGCGTGCAATAAGTCAAAAATATATGTTGGTGTAGTCTTCTACTGGCTGTTATCAGGTATATCTGAATGTGTACAACAGGGGTTTGAGCAAAGCTTTTACCACTGAATGATGCAAAAAGCCTCAGATCCAAAAGAAACCGGATCAGATATGATACATCTGGTTTTATAGGGGTAAGACCCCTAAAACAGCTTTAAAAGCCCCCCAGAAAACAGTTTTAAAAGCACAAAAACAGCTTTAAAAGCCCCCAAAAAACAGTTTTAAAAGCCGAAAATAGCTTTAAAAGCCCCAAAAAACAGCTTTATCCATTTGGCATTATAGGGTTAAGTATGTGTTTCATATGACTGAGTCTTTGCTCTAGATATAACAACAAAATCTGCTTCGAGTGTGTCACTGAAACAGAAAATCACAAGAAAATAATGAATCACCACTCGGGGTTGATGTTAAAGACACTCAAATAAACATAAACATCAGTCATGACTGAAATACTTAATAAGTTATTACAGTGACAGCAAATCTAAGCATGTGTTATCATTTTATTTCCATGTTTTCCACGTTTTGTGATGAGGAAACGTGTATATTTTCTGTTTTTTCCTGCTTTCTTGCTTTTTTACTGGAGTCCTAAAATGCTGCAGAGGTGTCTAAACACTCAGCTCTAGCAGAGTTTTTCCACATATTCTCCTTTCTGTCTGCAGAATATCAGCAGGGTGAGACTCAAAACTGACACATGTCAAAGTTCAAATCCTGCTTTTCTGCTTAGCTGTTTGCTATTGTGGATATCTCAGACACATGCCGTGTTTATATCATGTTCTCAGAAGGGTCTCACCTGCTTTTTCAGACTGGTTACAGTCAAAACCGTCTCTAAAGGGGACTTTTGCATTGTACTACAGAAAGTCCAATTCTGTGAGGAGCTTTTGTCATCAACAAATGTGTGAACAGACTAAAATGTGTTCACTCTCTTTACTGTTCCTGTGCTGTACTAATGGACCCACGTTTAAAAGACTTTACAAAGCTATTTCTAAAGTACTCTTGCTCTAATTCGTAGTATTGAAAGCTTTTATCTGGGACCTGTCCACATATCAGAAAACAGTCAGGGCAGAAATGCATCTTTTTTCTCTCTCAACATTTCTTGGTTTGCAGCTTTTTTCTCCTCTATTTATATATATAAAACCGATAGTCTCAGATGGTTTCAAATTAATTTATTTTTGCAAATTTCCCTGTGGAAGTATATTCTATATTCTACAACAAAGTCAAACAACAAGTGTGTAATTCAGTTGTTTTATAGATTACTTTTAGAGATGAGTTTCTTAAGGTAAAAGAGAAATGAAATAATTGTTTCTGTTTCATCTGATCTAACAATTACTAGTTAATACATAGTTGATATGGCAAAAAAAATAGGGACTTAATTTCATAACGTTTTATGCTTAGAAGTTCACAGTGTTGTGAAGGTAAGTTGTGACCATTTTAAAACTAAGACCAGTTACTAATTATTAAAAAGTTGATATGGCAAAAAATAGGGAATGCCTTTCTTAATGTTATATGCTTAGAAGTTCACAGTGTTGTGAAGGTATATTGTGACCATTTTAAAAGTAACATCAACACTATTAGACTCTGAAATAAAAAGGTTAAACTGACTAATTTCCATCTTTTTCTGTAATTTTAGAAAAAAGATAAGTCTCAACATATGTTTACTGGACGTACAACGAAAAGTAATGTTAATCCTCTTGTATTTAGTTGTTTTTATTCCCTTTAGCTCTTATCTGTGTGGAGCAGACGGCCTGCTGTTAGCCACGTTAAGCTAATACTGGAGCATTTAGCATTGTAGGTCAGAAAATGGGGAGCGGATAAGAGAAGGAACTATAAATGATTAATGTGCAGTGACCAGACATTCCTTTGTCAGCTCTTATACCTGTCTGCGCTGTGAATGTGTTATTATGGTCGCACAAACAACTCGCATAGAGACTCCAGACCTGCTCTGTGAGATGAAAAGAAAGAAAAGCAAAAGCGGGACTCAAAGAAAACGAATGCTCTCTCAGATTAATGGAAAGGCACGCCACTTATTTCATGGAGACATACGATGCTCAGGTGGAAAAACAAGGTCAGCACAGCTCTGTTCACGATGTTGGCCTACAAAAATAGCTAAGTAACATCAGCACAGACACCAATTGGAGTTTAGTCCATATGTGTAGGCGTACTGTGCATTAATAATCCATCACACAGCAATATATGTGGAGCAGTATCCGTCAATATAAAGATAACATTCATGTTTTTGTTACTGTGATTGTATCTGTATGTAAACTTGTTATTGTGGCAATGAATATTATATTAATCGAATGTAATAAACATTATCTGTTTAACCCTGTAATGCCAAATGTATCATATTTGATACGGTTTCTGGAATGTTTTGCCTCTGATGCCTTTTGCATAATTTAATGGTAAAAACTTTGCTCAAAATCCTACCTCTTTTGTTTTTTTTATTTTATTTTTATTTATTTATACATTTATTTTTATTTGATTTATTTATATTGTATTTATCTATTTATTTCTATTTTTTATTATTATTATTTTTCTATTGCACACAATCAGATACACCTGATAACAGGGGGCAGAAGACTACACCAAAAATAATCTTGACTTCATAGCATAGTAATACATTTTTAATATTAAAAATGTATTGCTGTTTTTTCTTTTTACATATTTATTTAAAAGGCCAAATAAGGAATTCAAACCCAAAAAAAAGTAATTTTCTGTTTTGTTTTACTCTTGGATCGGGCTTTAAAGGGTTAAATGCTCTTTGTAATTCTACTTTTTGTGCCAGTATTCAGTATTTAACTGAGTCAAATTAGCTCGGCATAATTTTTCGAAGCTATTTTTAGTGAATCATTTTGAAAAAATATATATAAATCTTACACTGATTGTGTTTAAGGTAAAGTGTCACCTTCCAAATTCTTCCTACAGCTTCTAGCAGAAAAAAAAACTTTTGTGTTTTGGACAAAAACTGAGATGGTGTGTTAGCATATCTCCAGGGAATCCAGCTGCCTTGTGAGGTAAATAAACGAATAAATAAACAATAAATTCTGTACGCCAGAGTTTTTTCTGGGTTGGAAGGATGATCGACAGCATATGTGACGTCTATGAGGAATGGGATCTTTGTCATTTCAAAACTGACTCCTGTTGTCTCCATGGAGGTGAGAGTCTGACTGGGATAAATGTTCCTCCTGAAGAGCCCCAGTTGGAGGTGAAAATAGGTTCAATCTGTTTTTTACCTTCTATACAGAAGGTTCAACGGTGGAATAAAGGTTTAACCCTTTAAAGCCCGATCCAAGAATAAAAAAATAAAATTAAAAAAAACTTTTTTTTGGTTTGAATTCCTTGTTTGGCCTTTTAACAAAATATGTAAAAAGAAAAAACAGAAATACATTTTTGATATTGATTATTTATTACTATGCGATAGGTCAAGATTATTTTTTTGTGTAGTCTTCTGCCCCCTGTTATCAGGTGTATCTGATTGTGTACAATAGAAAAAATAAAATAATAATAATAATAATAATAATAATAATAATAATAATAATAATAATAATAATAGAAATAATAATAAT
>CAJRST010037777.1:964795-977015 GCA_907169785.1 Menidia menidia
GTTGTGTTTTTGTAGTTTCTTGTTCCTCTTTAAAGAGCGATAGAGGTCCTGGTAGCTTTTGCAAAAACTCCCACCATTGTTGTTGCAATGGAAACGGACACTTTTTCACAGAGCAATTTCGGCCCCTTTGAAGGTAATTTTAATCCTTTGGATAAAACATTATGTCGGGGATATTTGGGCTGCTTTGAAGTGAGGCTGTTTGAGTATTCGTGGTCTTATCTGTGGATGTTAAAAACCACTTAGGGCGGGGTCATCAAAAGAGCAAAATGTAAGCCATGTAAAACAGCTCAAGCCTGAAAAACAAGCTTTAAAGTTCAGGCAAAAAACACACATTGACAAGACTTTTTTCTTTTTTGTTTGTACAACAAATAGCACAAATGTGGTGTTGACTCTGCACTTTTGGGTGCAGAAGGTCTGTGCAGAACCACTTTTTGTCTGTTCTGAACTGATTGAGGCTGAAAAAATAACATTTTGCATTTTGTTAAACAGCTAGAAAGATTTCAATCTTACACTGTTTCAAATGACCAATCATTCCTTTCTCCGTTTGCCCCATTTAACTAGATTTTAGTTTTACTTTAATCTGACTGCGACTCAAAAGTTTCTAACACAACCCGAACTCAGACACCTAAATGTTCTTTTAATTGAATTTAACTCTCACAAAGGCTTGTATTAACAGTTCAAAATGGCTGAATCTTCATCTTGTTAATGCAGCCAGCTGCAGCTTCTGGTTTTTATGTCTTTTTCTGATTGTTTTATCTTGATCATGCTCACATTTCCCTCAGAAATGGAAAGCTGGCACATCCATTTTATCACAAAGAGGACAGGAAATATAACAGTATATCTAATACAGCGTAGTATAGTTTGCATTTTTATTCATTTTGTCTTTCATAAGTCAAACTTCAATGTGTTGTGGAAATTTTATTTTAAAGCAAAAGTCTGAGTCCATCTGAGGAAGTAAGTAAGACATATATTGATTTTCCTAACAATGTGCATAGGTAACATACTTTTTACCCATATGTGTTTAAAAGTGTATTCATATTAACACCACTTACTATTAAATACACAATTTAATTCCTTAATTTATCATGTCTAACTCAGATTAAGACTCTTATCAGCTGCCTGGCTGGTGAACGACTTTAGGGACTAAAGTTTAGTCCATTATAGTTGGTAAAATTGGCTTATACATACAGTGGGGGAAATAAGTATTTGAGCCCTTGCTGATTTTGCAGGTTTGCCAAATTACAAAGAATGCAACGATCTATAACTTTAATCATATGTACATTCTAACAGTGAAAGACAAAATCACAAAGAAAATTCCAGAAAATCACATCATATGAATTTATAAAAATTGATAACCATCTGATGAGGAAAAATAAGCATTCTTTGTAAGTGGGCAAACCTGCAAAATCCGCAAGGGGTCAAATACTTATTTCCCCCACTGTATATTGATTTCCCTAACAAATGGCAGGTAGAAATATGCTAAATATGTGACTGTTGGTCTTCTTTTTTTCCAGACTTTGCCAGAGCTGTTGCAGCCCGGCCAATGTCGTACGCGGCGGTTTTGAGGATGAAACAAGATGGCTCCTCTTCTGGGTTTAATTCACGCACCAGAGCTCGACAGCAGCCCGGTGCTTTCTCCAGCCACCCCCCCCCAGCCCTGGGCCTGCTCAGCCCTCAGGAGGACTACCGGAGTGAAGGTGAATTAACCCTATAATGCCAAATGTATCATATCTGATTCATACGGTTTCTGAAATGTTTTGCGTCTGACACCTTTTGCATAATTTAATGGTAAAAACCTTGCTCAAAATCCTAATTCTTTTATTGTTTTATTTTTATTTTATTTTTATTTATTTATTTATACATTTATTTATATATTTATTTATTTATTTATTTATATATTTATTTATATATATATTTATTTTATTTATTTTGTTTATTATTATTATTTTTCTATTGTACACAATCAGATACACCTGATAACAGGGGGAAGAAGAATACACAAAAAATAATCTTGACTTATCGCATAGTAATAAATCATTAATATCAAAAATGTATTTCTGTTTTTTCTTTTTACATATTTTGTTAAAAGGCCAAATAAAGACTTAAAACAAAACAAAAGTAATTTTCTGTTTTGTTTTATTCTTGGATCAGGCTTTAAAGGGTTAACATTACAGGAGCTGGAAGTTGCTTTGTTTGCTCTTAGCTGATATATGTGTTTTGTGGTTGTTAAAAGTTAACTTTTACTCTCAAAAGAATACAAAGCGTACATGGAAGGAAAATAAATAAGCTTGTTCTCTCACGGTGGGGAGAGTTTCCACAACTTTGGTCAAGGATAATGAACACTCCCACATTTGGTATTCTGTTAGTTCACAGGGGAGCGAGAACAGAAAGAAAACTGACTAAAAAAAGCTTAAAATGATCATTTGTTTGGAGTCGTTCGCTTTTTTTCAAATGGTCAGCATCTATTCCTTTGTGTAAAAAGCAGTATTTCCTGTTGGTATCCCAGATTTAGTCACATAGCCTTGTTTACTGTTTTTGTCATAGCCATATTTTTTCTCAGTCATGTTTAATCTCGCTTTGATGTTTTGCCATAGTCTTGTTTTGATACTTTGTCACAGTTTTGTTCATCTTTATTTGATAGTTTGTGTTCATAGTAATGTTAACCTTGCTTTGTTACTTTGTTCATAGTTTTGTCACAGCCTTGTTTTGAACTATATCTGGACATCCACTCTTTTTGAGTGTGTTTTTGTTTAAATAAACCCTGTTTTCTGAATCTCCACAACTGAGTCCTCCCCTAAGATCCACATAGATATCTTTCCCACTCACAGACCGTCAACACAACTTCACTTTTTTTTCTTTTGATGTAAATAATGAATGATTTCAATTATGTAAAAAGGGTCAGTGTATGATTCATACCATCATTTTTATCAGATCTAGTCTTCAAAGTAGACTATTTACCAGGAAGATTTTAGGGTTTATTCTCGTCAAATCAAATGAAAGAGGTAATAAAAATGCCACTTAAAGTGTCTTTTTCCGGGTTTTTGGTTTGTTTCCTGTTTCTTCGTCCTGTTTGGCATATCCGTCCGTCTGTCTTTGATTTGCTTTCTGATTTTGTTATCAGCATGGAGCTGTAAAATGACGCACACCCAAGGTAGGGGTAATGCTTCTCCATTGTGAGTGGTGACAAGCCCATTATTCCAGCACCGGGATTGATGTTCAGACGCTGGAATGGATGCCAAACGTTACGCACCCGTGGTGCCTTAAAGGAGTTATTGTTTCTCTGGCTCTGTGACTGACACACAGCCCCTGAATGAGATCCATTTAACCCTATAATGCCAAATGTGTTATATTTGATTCATACGGTTTCTGAAGTCTTTTGGATCTGAGACTTTCTGCATCATTCAGTGGTAAAAGCTTTGCTCAAACCCCTGTTGTACACATTCAGATATACCTGATAACAGCCAGTAGAAGACTACACCAAAATACATTTTTGACTTATTGCACGCTAATTTGATCAAAATAATTTCAGTTTTTTTTCTTCATATGTTGTTGAGGGGCCAAAGAAAGACTTCAGACTAAAAAAAATCAAAAATTCTTCCTATTTTTCTTGGATCAGGCTTTAAACGGTTAAATAACCCGTCTGCTTATATGTGTTTTTGCTCACTTTTTTACCCAGAAGGATTCAGCATTTTCTTCTCTATTTCTGGGTGATCTTAAAGAAGAGTTGCAGATGTTCAAAAGCCCATCTTCACTGTTGAAATACTTTGATGATCATTGAAGATTTGAAATACTTTAAAGTCATTTAAATCCCGTTTTAGCCCGGCGTGGCATCTGGAAAAGCTTTTACCTTCGGCTGTCTGCATCATAATTATTATGCTCTAAATTAGATCTGTTCCAGGTGTTAGAATTATTCCACCATCAGGCAGGAAAATGACAGCCTTGTGTTGTGGCTTTTATCTCCCACTCGCTGGATTTAGAATGATTATAGGTAGAAATGTGGACACAAAGTGTGACTTCTAGGTTTAATTTGACCGCAGACCTTTTCATTTACTGAATATGCAATTATTCTTTACCTTTGCATCTGTAGCTTGAGGAGAGAAGAAATACATTTAACACAACAGTAATTCTGTAATTCTTACAATGATGAACAGTGGCTGGAGACTTAGAGGTTTTATAGTATCTTAAGCCTATAATGCCAAATGTTTCATATCTGATTCATACGGTTTCTGAAATGTTTTGCGTCTGACACCTTTTGCATAATTTAATGGTAAAAACTTTGTTCAAAATCCTATTGTACACAATCAGATACACCTGATAACAGGGGGCAGAACACTACACAGAAAATAATCTTGACTTATCGCATAGTAATAAATTATTAATATTAAAAATGTATTTCTGTTTTTCCTTTTTACATATTTTGTTTTGTTCTTGGATCGGGCTTTAAAGGGTTAAATCATCCCCCCCTCTTGGGGGAGATCTCCATACAAAGATTGTCAGTTATCTGTCCCCATATGAGTGTTAATAAAGACAATATCTAAAAAAAAAAAGCTCTCTATATGGTTTTAAGGATGTACTCGTTAGGTTGGCTACTAACAACCACTTTAAAACTGGATTAACATTTCTGTGTCCTCACATTAAAGATGGGCCCCAAATTTATTTATTTATTTATCTATTTATTTAATCAATCAGGACAGTGCACATTAATGAACAATCTCATACTTCTGTACAGATTGTAAATGAGCCAGACTCTAGCAAAGTTGCTAAAATGATAATTTATATTTTTTTATTGTAGCTTCTTTACAGTTTTATACATGTCAGGCTTTTTATCTAAAGGGAATAAAGGCTCTACTCAGTGTCTCTTAACCTTTTCCAAGTCCTACAAACTGCGTTGGCATGTTTTTCACTTACATGTCTGAACACTTTCTATTTGTTTTCGCTCCATATTTACCACGTTTTTCTCTGCTAACATGGGGAGCAACGCGGGGGTTCAGTTTTTTAGCCTGAGGGCAATTCACACAGGAGTTGGGGATTGAACCCAAACAATGGAAAACAATTACTCCCCACAGATATAACGCTTATACGATTCAAAAGTGGCCCAATGCTGACACACTTCACCCTAAATATTTGTTTTTTTGGTTTTATATAAGTCTGAATAGGCAATAAGTGTCAAGGCGGTGGGTCTTAGGGAGGACTCACTCACGGAGATTCAGAAAACAGGGTTTATTGTAACAAAAAACAGGTTAAAAAACAAGGCTGTGGCAAAACTACGAGCAAAGTAACAAAGCAAGGTTAACAAAACTGTGGCAAAGTATCAAAACAAGACTATGGCAAAAGTACAAACAAGATTAACATGGCTGTGGTCAAAACAAGACTATGGCAAAAGTACAAAGATTAACATGGCAGTAGTCAAAACAAGGCTTTGGCAAAGTAACAAAATAAAAAACAAAAGAGAACAAAACTGTGGCAAGGCTGTGACAAAAATAAGACTATGGTACGAAAAGCTAGACTGTGGCAAAATATCAAGGAGTAAACAAGGCTATGGCAAAGTAACAATATAAAGATTACCAAAACTGTGGCAAGGCTGTGGCAAAACAGGGTTTATTGTAACAAAAGAACGCACTCAAAGAGTAGAGGACAGGACAAGGTTCAAAACAAGGCTGTGGCAAAACTATGAGCAAAGTAACAAAGCAAGGTTAACAAAACTGTGGCAAAGTATCAAAACAAGACTGTGACAAAAGAACAAAGAAGATTAACAACATGGCTGTGGTCAAAACAAGGCTATGGCAAAGTAACAAAACAAAGATTATCAAAACTGTGGCAAGGCTGTGGCAAAACATGGCTATGGGAAATAATCAAAACCTTACATGACGTGGGGAGACGAAAGAAGAAAACAGACGAAAACGCACTGGCCCAGGACATGGGAAACGAGGAGTATTTAACCACATGAGGGGGGGAACCCCAGGTGAACACAATAGGTAATCAAGACATGAAGAGACACCAGACATTCCCCCAAACGTGACAATAAGCTTAATTTTATGTTTGTATTTGGAGTATAAATGGTTGCTCTCATACTTTATAGGCCATTCCCTAATCTGGGCGGCTGCATATTGATAAACTGATGGTCAGACCTACAAAGGTGTTTTTATTCCAATTATTTTTCATGGCATTATCTGTACAGAAAGCTCAACTTTCATTAATATTCCTCCATTGGTTCGGGTGTGACTTAAAAAGCGTTTTAAATATCTTGAGTACAATAAACTGGTGACAGAGTTGGTCAGATTAAATACATGCACAGAAAAGTCATTACTCTAATTTTAAGGCAAGATCTTTTATAACCGTAGAAGAAAAAATTCAGATTTAATGGCTTGCACTGTTGTTTTGCATGGGAACCAAATGTAATGACACAAACAGGTGCTTAGTGTAAAAAACAACAACAAAACAGCTGTCCAGTAGTTTAAATCAATGTTTCTATAGATTTACCATTTTCAAATTGCTGTTTTTTAAACAGAAATTCAGATTTATAAGAGAAACAATATAAGTAGAATCTTGCTCTAGAAACTTACTTCAGTATAAACAGAAGTCCACAAAGTTTTTGGAAATTAAACGTTTTTTTGTATTTTGTCTTTCATTCATTTCTATGAAACCAGAATCTGATCATTAAGAAATATATCCTGAATATTCTCATGTTCACCTGAATGTGGCTTTGAAGCTCCGAATAAAGAGAATGTGTAAGATGAAAATAACTTTGAATTGATCTAGTTCCATTTTTATGTAATTATTTTTATGTAAGTGTACATTCAATATCTTTTATAGTTCAGAAGATACTGTTGCACTAACATAAGTCGAAACCATTTATTTGCGTTATTTTCCTTCCTTGTCACAGCTCTGCTGAGTTTTACAAAAATAAAGTGTTGGACTATGATTTAGGAAGTATAGATTTTTGTCAAGCATTTCAAAACATGGGATTTCTTTTTTTTTTTTTTTAAGTGCTTTGTTTGGTTATTTGAAAACTAGGACAAAGCTGAAAAAGTCTGAAAAACACACGGTGTACCCTCAAAATCAGGATGTATGAACTCAATATTTGAACTGTAGTGGGTCGAAAAAATGTAAAGTTAAATTAATGTTAAGTGTGAAGGTTGAAACATCACCCAAAAAATATCTGTAATCTCCAAAAGGTTCACTTGTCTTTCTGTTCTCAATCCTCCTACTCAGGTATCAGAGCATATCATCAAATGACACATTTCCTGCTTTAATACCATTTTCTTGTTTTAACTCCATCAGACCATGTTTCCCTTTCTGTATCTTAATTCACTAACCAGACTGACTAAGAGTGGAAGCGATAATTGGATTGTGAAACAGAGTTACACTCCCGTTGTGCATAGGGATGGGGATCGAAACCCGGTTCCACTTTTTTCAAAACCTGAAAATCAATACCGTTTGGGCTTATCGATACCACTATTGAGTCTGGTCGTTTTTTTTTATTATTACAATAGTAATTGTGAAATCCGTGTTGTAATCGGCAGTATACAAGCTAGTTAGCTTGAAAAGTAAATAAAGTTTCAGACGTGTTCAGATTGGCTCAGTAAAACGACAATTAGGTTATCATGATGCGTTCAAGTGTAACGTAAAGAAAAGGGAAATTGAGTTTTGGCGAGAAACATGAGTAATACAGTTATAAATTGCTCCAATTATTTTAGAATATATAATTAAACTACTGATGCCTACATTTATTAAAAATTACATTTAATTTAAAATGCAATTATTTATTTGCTAAATATTTTCCTAATAACTAAAAACATGATGAAAAGTGACAGTACATACATTAACCAACAATTGTGAAAATGTATATATTTTTTTTAAACCAAAAGAAGACATTTCTTCAAAATATAGGACATTTCTTCAAATATTTTTTTCCCCCACTTCCTTTCTGTCTGAGAAAAACATTTGGAGGACCTTGTGATGATTTGTTTTTAATTATAAGTGAAAATATATCTACCATTTCCGTTTCCCATCAATTTAGATGGTGTTCAGCTCACCATTGAAGGTATATATTGCAATTATCGTTTTTCTTTCTTTTTTTTTTGTCTTACAGAAAGCGAAGACTTCGGGCCTGTTTTTATCCAGGAGCCAGATGATGTTATTTTTCCTCTGGATTCTGAGGAGAAGAAAGTGATGATGCACTGCGAGTGTCGGGGGAATCCACCACCCACCTACAGGTGATGTTTGTTTGTCTGTTTCCATCTCCGTTTGCACAAATCTCCAGTTTTTCTTTCATTAAGTATTGTATTAATGTCTCCCTCTGATGTTTTTCAGTTGGTACATCAATGGGACAAAGGTGGATTCAGACACAGACTACCGTTACAGCTTCATAGATGGAGATTTAATTATTATAAATGCGAGTGAGACGATTGATAATGGGAAATACCAGTGTAAAGCAGAAAACAGATTTGGGACCATCCTCAGTCGAGATGCTCTGCTACAGTTTGCATGTGAGTACAATCTTTGTTTTGTTCTTTTCACCACCCTGTACACTCTATTAAAGGGGGAATATTATGCAAAACCAAGTTTTTAATCATTTTATTATGTACATTTGGGACTGTGGAGGGCCTATCAGCAGGAAAAGTGTGAAAAAAATGACTGGGTCATGTTTTTGTGGGCCGCCTCAGTCTGAATCCAGGAGATAAATCAGGAGGTTTCAGGAGTGGGTAGTTTCTGACGTCATTAGCTCTAGCTCATTATAATATTATTATTATTATAATATTAATATTATTATATATTATCTAGCTCATTATAATATTCCAGCCTTTCACCTGTATGTTGCCCCCCCCTCAGCTTACTCCCCTATCTGTGGAGACCTCGTGGTAGCGTGAGCGTTAGCATGGTAGCGTGAGCATGGTAGCGTTAGCATGGTAGCGTTAGCATGGTAGCGTCAGCATGGTAGCATTAGCATGGTAGCGTTAGCGTGCCGACGTGGGCACACCTCCCTGAAGAAGTGGGTGGATTGCCTGTGTCTCATTTGCATTTAAAGAGACAGGCACTCCAAAGCGAGCGCTCTGAACGGGGCTGTTTTGGGTTAAGGTTAGGGTTTGGGTTAGGGTTAGGGTTAGGCAGGGGGACTGAACTGCGATTGGGCTTCATCCTTATGGGATTTTGACCAAAGTATAATTCCCTTCAAGCACGTGCAGACTCAAGTGGTTTTCTTTTACAGGTTTATTTGAAGTCCTTGGCAATCTCCAAATCCACCGTGAAAACTAGCAAAGTTAGCAAAACACAAACATCAATGACAAACAATAACCTGCAGAGCATAGAAAAATATACTTAAAAGCAAACAAATAAATAAAATACCTCGTTGGCTGCATGCTGCGAGAAAAAAGGGAATTGTCCAAACTTTTCGATATTCCAACACGCATTAGCCCTTATCTTCGTAAAATCTTTTTCTCCGGCATCTCTGCTTCTCGCGCGAGAGCTCAGGACTTGATTTAAAAATAAAAGCGCCGTTCTCTAAACAATTTCTCAATTTCTAAACGTTCTCAAAATAAAAGCAAATACACTCGATTCTAAATAATACAATATAAACAAATACAACTTACATAAATTCCAATAAGACAAGTACCATTGAAAAGATAACAAATTATAGACATAATTTTTGAACATATGTATAAAACAGTATGACAACAATTACACAAAGCTTGTCACAGACATTACATTAAGACACCAGGGAACTAGCTTAACTTGTTGAAATAGGGTATAATATGACTCCTTTAAGTAAAAATGAAAAAGAATACCTTCAACCTTCCTGTCCATTTTAGCTTAAAAAACCCACCTGAATGACCTCCGTTGTAAATAAACATGACACTGTTTGGAGGTGAAAAATAGCTCACCGCTAACCGCTAAAAGGCTATGTGCCCTTAAATGCTGCGTCTCAATGTTAAACGAGAGCAAAAAGCACATTTCTCCCCCCTGTAATCCGCTGGCTTACCTCCAAAGCACCATCACCCCCCGAGTACTCTGCAGTTTTCTCAGGAGCAACCACCATAACGGCGATATTGGCATAGCTACAGGGAACCAACTGCTCCAGTCACTGAGCTGTAGCTAGAAAAGAAAGTACACGGTCTTCTGAGTTGTTATGGGGACTTAAAGTTGTAATTGCATTACAGAGAAAAAAACAAACGGCCAAAGGAGCCTGAAATTACACAGGCAGGGAAATGAGATGAAATGCTTTTTCTTAATTTTCCATAAATCGTTTTCCTGCAAAGCCTGGTGTGTTAAAGCGGTTTGCAAAAGCAAAAACAAAACAGAATAAATGCATTTAAATGTAAGCCAAACTAAACTGGCAAGCAGAAATGCCCAGATGGTAAAGAACTGACACAAGCCCCTCCAAAAAAAGCAAAAAAATATATGGTTAGTTTGTGAACAACTTAAGTTAAACATAAACCTGTTTTCCTCATCTGTCGTCCTAACCATCCAGATCTTTTTTTCATAATCTTTTTTCTCCTGGTTTATGCCGAATTTGTGAAAAGAGCAGAGCTTGATAGATGGCCTGAAAATGAGCAATGTAACATTTAGACGCACATTTATTAGAGTTGAAACATGAACAGCTATTTATGTGACTTAGTTACATTCCTCATTTTCAAAATGACTTTTAATGTAATTTTGCTGTGATTGTGTTTAAAAAAGTCATTTAAAATCTCCTTTATTTTCTGCATTACCTTAACCCTATAATGCCAAATGTGTCATATTGGATATTGTTTCTGAAGTAAAAGCTTTGCTCAAACCCCTGTTGTACACATTCAGATATACCTGATAACAGCCAGTAGAAGACTACACCAACATATATTTTTGACTTATTGCACGCTAATTTGATCAAAATAATTTCTGTTTTTTTTCTTCATATGTTGTTGAGGGGCCAAAGAAAGACTTCAGACTAAAAAAATCCAATATTCTTCCAATTTTTCTTGGATCGGGCTTTAAAGGGTTCATTTAGATTAAGAGTATGACAATCAAAATTAGAGCCTAATCCCCATTAGGAGTGCCAGTACTTTGGAAGGTTTTACTGTCTCCTTCAGGATAAACCCAGATGAGTTTCCTAAAAGTGCCTCCAATTAATCCGAACATACTGAGAAAAATGGGGACATCGCCAAGGCGAAAGCTCTAATTTCAAGTGTGTTTTTTTACCATAGCGTTCTGTCCAAATGAGTCTCAAAGTTTGGATTAAAGTGTTCATTTCGGGCTCCAGTTGGTCAGATTAAATACATGCACAGAAAAGTCATTACTCTCATTTTAACACAAGATCCTTTATAACCGTAGAAGAAAAAATTAAGATTTAGTGGCTTGCACTGTTGTTTTGCATGGGAACCAAATCTAATGACACAAACTCAACAAAACAGCCTTCTACTAGTTTAAATCAATGTTTTTATAGATTAACCATTTTCAAATGGCTGTTTTTTTTAATCAGAAATTTAGATTTAGAAGAGAAACAATATAAGTAGAATCTTGCTCTAGAAATGTACTTCAGTATACACAGAAGTCCTCAAAGTTTTTGGAAATGAAACTTTTTTTTTGTATTTGGTTTCTTAACTCACAGGCTGGAAATCTTTCATTAATTTCTATTAAACCAGAATCTGATCATTAAGAAACATATCCTGAATAGTCTCATGTTCACCTGAATGTGGCTTTAAAGCTCTGAATAAACACAGAATATGTGTAAAATAAAAAAATAACTTTGAATTGATCTAGTTCCATACTAACTGCATTTTTATGTAAGTGTACATTAACATCGCTGGTTTTCTTCAGATTTGTGACGGTTGAGTCTTTGTCACATAAATCATCTTCAAAACGTCCAACCTCACACTCCCAGGATTTATTAGCGTCGTAAACACATTTCTATTAAATTCTTTTAGCAGAAAAGGCAGATCTCTACATCTTTCCCCTGGAGGTCTGACTAAATAAGCGTTGATCCATCTCTTTTTCTGAAATCTCCTGCTCTCTGGACCACACAGCAGTTTTTTTCCGTGGTGGCTTTTCCATTTGACTTCCCCCCGAAACTGCTGAGTTATCCACTAAAATAAAATTGATAGCTTTAGCTCACAGGTATTTGTGTTAGTGACAGAATTGAGTTGAATTCTAGTTGCCATGCAACCGATAGCTTTCTACAAGATGTCATTTACAACCTGACAGACAAATGTTGGGGTGGGGGGTTGAATTCTGACTCGGTGGATGG
>CAJRST010037777.1:1026627-1037654 GCA_907169785.1 Menidia menidia
TGGTTTCGTAACTTGAGATAGTAACGGATGAGTGTGGACACAGTGTGAAAGTGCAGAGAGGTAAGTCTTGTGGATGAAATTATTGGACCTGCTGGGCTGCACCATAGTGACTATGGGGGCATCACTAATGGTTCTCCCTATGGCTCCTTGAGAGAAAAAGCAGTCAAACAGTCGAGTCTAATGAGATGGCTGAATGAAGCTGCGGAGACTGTTTAGTCATTCATCCTGCTTAATAACCTTGCCCACCATGCTCGTCTAGGCTCTGACAGGCTCTCCACAGATGATTGGAAAGGCAGAAACCCTCACATGCCTCGACTGCCAAAAAGGGCTAACATTCCTGCCCCGTCTCCTTTAATACCAGCCCTCATTGATCACTGACGGAGTCCTGATTTATCTCAAAAAGCATTTAGCAGAAACAGAATAAATAGGGCAGAGCAGAAACTATTTGGAGGCAATCTGACTGGAGTGTGTCCGCATTTTTGCCACGAAAGTCCTCAAACTGACCATTTTTGAGGATCCTGTGTTTCATTAGAAAACATTGAACCCTTTAAAGCCTGATCCAAGAATACAATAAAACCGAAAAATACTTTTTTTTGTTTGAATTCCTTATTTGGCCTTTTAACAAAATATGTAAAAAGAAAAAACTGAAATATTTTTTAAATTAATATTTTATTACTATGCGATAAGTCAAGATTACTTTTTGTTCAGTCTTCTCTCCCCTGTTATCAGGTGTATCTGATTGTGTACAATAGGATTTTGAGCAAAGTTTTTACCATTAAATTATGCAAAAGGTGTCAGACTCAAAACATTTCAGAAACCTTATGTATCAAATATGATACGTTTGGCATTACAGGGTTAAGAAGCAAAATAATCCAAGTGCAAATATATCTGACTGAATCAAAAATCACTTGTTGGTGAAATCAATTGCTACAGATTTGACTAAATTCACAAACCTTGATAACGGTATAAATTCTTTATAGTAAATTACTTTGATTTGTCTCTTAAATTGAAACATGAATGAAAATTACTCTTGATTTGTCCTTTTTTGGATGGTCTCCCTTTTGGTTTCTATGGGTACTTCTTCAACAAGGGGGTCTGTAACTCATGAGGAGGTTGTCATTGTATCATACAGGCCAAAGTAATCACACAGGTTAGTTATAAATGAAAAAATAATCGGCTTGCAAACGCTGTCCCATCTGGAATGGATATTATCTCCCAAAATGTGCCACTGTGGTCCACTTCTCTTGATGTGTAGGTTACCCTACAGTTGGGCAGCCATAATTAACTCACTGACTGGCAGCCATTTTCAGAACAGAGTCCCATACTGCCAGAGTTTTTTGAGCATTTTGACTGATTTTTCTAGAGCCACAGAATAGTTTGTGCTAAGACTATGTAAACACCGAAAACACCAAAAGAAAGAGTAGACTCTCTTCTTTCATCAGTAAAAAAAAAAAGTGTTTCTACCTTATTCCGTTCTTCCTGGACTTGCGTCTCACCGGCGACATGTTCTCTCATAGAACCGTTACCTTTTTCTTATTTTCCTACAGTCTATGCTCATCTCCCATCAAAAGTGGCACTGCCGCCTAGAGGCTCAATTTGTTAGTACATACTCTGTCTAGAAGCCCATATTTACGGACAAGCTTTAGCAGATCGTCCCCCAGCCACTCGCGTTGAAAAACATAAAAGACGTCTATAAACGACTTTGGCAGCCAACGAGTTAAAAACTACAAGAATAAGTCAGTCGACTACACATCTGTTCACTGCTCCCCTGTTAATTTATCCTTCCACCAATCTGAAATGCAAATGATCTGCTTTGCTAGTAGCGATCCTGTACGTGCATTCCTCTGAATCTGGCCGATAGCCAAACTGTCCACTTGGACCTGGTCCACATTAATATCCTCCAGACTTGGTGTGAGATTTATGGCTTTTTCTGCTATGGCTGTAGCTGGAGATTATAAACACATATTCATAAATATCCCTGGACTTAGAGGGAATGATTCTAAGAGTCAAGGTTAATCATCATTGTGCATCTCTGGTGGGACCACATTTTCAAATCACTACATCTTAATCACTTGCATCGCTGATGCAGCTCTGTGTAGAACATGGCCCAGATGGCCTTATTTCAGCCTCATCAGCAGGTTTTTGCAGAAGGATTGTGACCAAGTTGCACAATCGCCCTCTAAAGTTAAGATCTCGGATGGTTAAACAAATTTCAACGGAATAAATTGGGGCTCTGTTTAAAATGCAATGAGCTATGATCCTGAATTACTGTTGTTAATAATGAAACAGGAGCCCTGCCCTGCTGGTTATATCTCTGCATCTGACAAATGTTCTATAAATCTCAGTAATGGCCACTTTAACAACCAGCACAGGTGTTGGAGACGAGAGTACAGCGCATTCACAGATTAACCCTAAACATGTCAAAAGTCATTAAATTAACTTGAATAAATGCGTTTTGCAGTGTTAAAATTACACTTATTTGCCTCCTGTTGGAAACGAGAGTACAACGCATTCATAGATTAACCCTAAACATGTCAAAAGTCATTAAATTAACTTGAATAAATGCGTTTTGCAGAGTTAAAATTACACTAATGCGTCCTATTCCTTCCTCCTGTTTGGTCAGAACAGTATGCATTTGCTTATATCATTTTCTATTTCATGAATGAATTCCCAAAAGCCAAATTAAATGTGATTTTATAATCATATTCTATGGAGTGGAGGTCCCTGTTTCAACCCGCTGTGAGTCTCTCGGTTAGATTTCAAATTCAATAAACGCAAGTAAGACAATATCATGCAAAATACAGCAGGTGGGTTTACCAGGTAAAGCTTCTGAAATGAAAAAGTCACCTTGTCCTAAAAATAAACACTCACCTGAGCCTCTAAAGACAATCCCAACCTTTGGGATATCCATCTGAATATGATGTGCATCCTACTTCCCTTTTTCTATCAAAAAATTGATATCTTCCAAGGATTTTGTGCATCATCCCCTGTTTGTTTGCTTTGTTTTTGTTTACCTTTGTTCCTTTATTATTGGAACCATCAGGTTTATGAGGCAGACCAGTTTCCAAACAGTTCCCAGTTATTATCAGTTCAAACGAGTGTTAATTTGAATGTTTGTTATTGAAGATGTACAGTCTTTGAGCTGATCAAAGGGTTTGGTATAGCCTGGTATTGGGGTCACTGAGAGTACCCTTCAATTCAGGTTTCTATCACACAAATTGCCATTCAATGTTCCATAATTAGCGGCCTAATTAGCATGTCAATAAGCTAATTTTCCAGCTATTTATAGGTAATTGACAATGCACACACAGGATGTATTCTGAATACATGAAATGACAATTAGAGCGAACAGAATTAGTATTTTACATTTCTCAAGGTCCATTATATATATGTCATATATTATATTTGATTCTACAGATATAATACAAGAAAGAAGCCAAATTCCAGATGGACTCATACTGGAGTCATCTGAAAATATGAATCAATGGGATTAAATTCACCCACCTACAATAATTGAAACCATAGCTCACCATGGTTCTTAGTAAGCACTATATAATAGAACTAGTATCACATATTATACAAAACTCCCCCAAAACACACAAAACAAACCCCTTCCAACTGTTATTCTGGCAGAATTGCTCCAAAAATTATGAAGAATGCATTTGTTTTTCATTTTTCTGCTTTCCTTGTTCCCTGTTATCAGTGGAGAATGAAAACATTTATGTCACGATGATTAGTTTAAGAAGTCAAAGTGAGGATATAATGTGTCCACAATCACAAAGGTCTTCTGTGCTCATTTTGTGCAAGAATTTGATTAAATGGTACTAAAAAGGCCTAACTTCTGCTTTGGATTACAGAGTTCTGATAAGGGCCTTTGATAATTCCTTATAATACCAAGGTGGGAGATTCTTTTTTTTTTCTGTGATCGTGTGAGCTGGCTGGAAAATGTAAAATTAAAGTAATAAAGATATACATCAGTTCAGGGAATACTTACAGTTGTCAGCAAATTATTCAACTGCTCTGCAATGCCCCAGACTCTGCAGGTCTGCAGGCACTAGAAAAGATTATTCCATCTACCTAAATAAAGGGAGCAACATTCGTATGCTTGGAAGAATACTGCCTCTGCTTTTTGTGCCTGAAGCTGGAAGGAAAAGCAGGTAACTTTCTGAACCGTAACAGGGTTCAGAAAGCCGTGAGTGGAACCTTTTTCTGGAAGACCGCTTTTTGAATCACATTAAATGGTTGAATGTTTGCTCACGACTTACTATTTTATTGAATACTTGAGTACTGTACTGTATTATAGGGTTCATATAAGTCAGCACCAATAAGAACAATAGCACCAAGTGATTTAATTCTCTATTTTCAGTATTATAAAAGGCATTCCAAATATCAAAAGTAAAACTTATTTATTCCTTTTTCAATGCTACAAACTCCATAAACCTGGCTTTTTTCCTGTTAGCTGTTTGCTATCAATAGGACAGATGGATAAATAAGAGCAGTATGAGACTGCATACCTTAAGGCTCAGTACAAACTTCCTTGATTAATCTCAAAAGTCAATATGTGCTCTTTTGGTGAAATCATTATGCAAATATCTGTTCGGGCTTTTGAATAATTCTGCAGGAACATACTTAGAAAACACGCCAGCCACATAACGTCCTTGATAGAGGAAAACAAATGTTCAAAAACAAACATTTGCAGACTTCCACCGAGGCGAGAGCAGAGGTGAAGTCACATGATGTTAGAAATAAAAAGCCCTGTTGGGAGATTTTAGATAAGATAAGATAAGATATTTTAGTTCATATCACATTGACACAAAAACTGTCCTTGAGTTGATTCTGAGTCTATTTGCTGCATGTCGTTTTCTAAAATCATGCTACTTTTAGTTATTTCCGTCAAAGAACTGAGAAAGTATCTGAAGACGAAGTTTTTTTTATTGATTGAATTTAACCCTATAATGCCAAATGTATCATATCTGATTGATCCGGTTTCTGAAGTCTTTTGGATCTGAGACTTTTTGCATCATTCAGTGGTAAAAGCTTTGCTCAAACCCCTGTTGTACACATTCAGATATACCTGATAACAGCCAGTAGAAGACTACACCAACATATATTTTTTACTTATTGCACGCTAATTTGATCAAAATAATTTCTGTTTTTTTCCTTCATGTGTTGTTGAGGGGCCAAAGAAAGACTTCAGACTAAAAAAATCCAATATTCTTCCTATTTTTCTTGGATCAGGCTATAAAGGGTTAAATCATATCATGTTTCAAGATAGATTAAATTAAATTAAATGAAAAATGGAAGCATCTTACTTTCATTTAATTTTTTTTTTTTTTTGTTCTTTCTTTATTGCCATTTCAAAATTCAGACAATTGCCCTGAGAATATTAACTGACCAATACATGCCGAAAAAACTAAGACTAAAAAATTTCCAATATTCTTCCTATTTTTCTTGGATCAGGCTTTAAAGGGTTAAGAAAGTTGCTCAATAACAGAGTTGCTCATAACTCATATCTGAGTTGCTGTTGCTCAGCATTGTTCTTTTAATGCTCTGGCAAATCTCACTACAGCATTCAGTCCTTCTCTATTTCGAGATCCTCTCTTGGCTTATGTCGTAAAGATGGGCTCAAAGTTTTTGCTGTTTTAATTAAATCCGACTTTGATAGCTGTGGGAATAGCTCCACAACCCCCCCCCCCTCCTCTAGTCATCCCACTGTATCTCACCTAAAGTGACTTCACACTAAAGCAATCATCTGTGGAACAAAAAGTATTCATTTAATTTCTTTTAGAGTCTGAACTGGAAGAAATGGCGTCATCCATCAAATATCCTTCATTCTCCTTAGTAATGTGTGATGAGTATTCCCATCGAGTTTTTTTTAATGAACGGCACATAGCTACAGTCACTCCTTACATCAGTATTAAGTCACATTTCCATACAATAGTTATCACTTACTGAACATTAACGTCTGATAATGGGAAAGCTGGAGTTTCAGAATTGTTATTTAAGGTGAATCTAATTGCTCTTGACTTTCGGATTACAGTACTCACTCCAGTTTTACACATTTCTGTGTGGTCACATATTGCCTAGACATGCCTCACTTCCTATTTTTTTCTCATTCATTTCCTTCCATACATCTAGAAATCTAACCTTTTCAACAACCCAAAGGTAATATTATAAATTCTACTGAAAGTAATCCTTTGTTGGAGAACATCAAAGGCAGGTATGCTTAATTAAAGCACCACTTTAAACCTCATTCATCCATCTTTTGGACTCTAATGAGGAGTACAAAAATATGAAAACAGGCTTTTTTGAGACAGCAACTAAAAAGGTGTCCTCTACAAAATAGAAACACATAAGATCTGAACAGTCAAAGTGTGAGCGCCTGATTTTTCTCATTAAAAAATGCAACCTTGGGTGGTTTTTAGTGAGCATGGACAAGGTAATATTTTATCTGAATTAGGGTTGTCAAAAGTATCGATACCAACGATTTATTTATGTATTTATTTACGTTATTTATGGTCATTAACATGACGTTAGCCTTAAACTGCTAGCTGCGGCTAATGACTAATAACAACACGCCAACATTAATCAAGTACATATCCAACTCCGCCCACATCCAAGTCGGCCATTTTAATAACGTCACCAATAGGAAGATCCCAGGCAAGAATTTGCTTCATGGCAATATAAACATTATTTTAAAAATAGTTAAATGAATCTTTCAAACACTTCATTAAACTCTATACATATTATGTTAAAATAGTGGATGTTAAATAGGTTTGTACAATAAGTCCAAACAAGTTTAACCCAAAAATATTTATTTATCACAATTATGAAGGTTAGGGTCAGGGTTAGGGTCATTAATGTTTATTGTTTATTGATTATTTATTGTTTATTTATTTGGATCCCCATTAGCTGTCAGTAATTTGACAGCTACTCTTCCTGGGGTCCTTTTAAAATTATACAGATACACAAAACATATAAAATGATCACTTCATAAGAACAATTATACATTTCAAATGATTTCACCTTACATTACAATCTGTTACACAGATATTCATGAATTAAGGCTTTCAACTAAATATTTTTTTAGAATGTGGGCCATCAGTCACGATAACATCAGTAACAGGTCAGTTTGAAATGAAAGACACAAGTCAGTTAAATTTTGGGGTCTTTGTTTTTATCCTTGTGGTATCGAAAATGGTGTCGAGTATCGAGTATTTTCCTGGGTATCGGTATCCAGTTGAAAATTTTAGTATCGTGACAACCCTAAACTCTATACATATTATGTTAAAATAGTGTATATTAAATAGGTTTGTACAATAAGTCCAAACAAGTTTATTTCTCACAATTTTGAAGGCTGGAGGGTTAGGGTTAGGATTAGGGTCAGGGTTAGGGTCATTAATGTGGGCCACCATAACATCAGTAACAGGTCAGTTTGAAATGAAAGACACAATTCAGTTACATTTTGGGGTCTTTTTTTAATCCTTGTGGTATCGAGTATCGAGTATTTTCCTGAGTATCTGTATCGAGTTGAACATTTTAGTATCATGACAACCCTAAACTCTATACATATTATGTTAAAATAGTGTATATTAAATAGGTTTGTACAATAAGTCCAAACAAGTTTAACTAAAAAATATTTATTTCTCACAATTATGGAGGGTGGAGGGTTAGGATTAGGGTCATTAATGTGGGCGATGACTCACGATAACATCAGTAACAGGTCAGTTTGAATTCAGTTAAATTTTGGGGTCTTTGGGGAGTATCGAGTATTTTCCTGAGTATCGGTATCCAGTTGAAAATTTTAGTATCGTGACAACCCTAATGTGAATGCATGGTTTGGTTTAGCTTTAGCTTGAGTCTCCTTCTCTGTTAAAGCAGAAACACTGTGACATCTGTGCTCGCTGCACATTTTGTCACACTTCTGATTCTGGCAGAGGACCTACCTCCCACGAGATGACCAGTTCGTGCCGGCGGCCATTTCCTCCGCTCACATTCGATGGAGCCACCGAAGGAACTGTGCGACACCAAAAAAAACACTGCATCACTTATTTCACACTACAGACCTCCAGATTTCAACATTCCTCTGAAACCAGAGGGTAATTTAGATTAACCCTTTAAAGCCAAGAATAAAACAAAACAGAAAATTACTTTTTTTTTTGGTTTGAATTCCTTATTTGGCCTTTTAAAAAAATATGTAAAAAGAAAAAACAGAAATACATTTTTAATATTAATAATTTATTACTATGCGATAAGTCAAGATTATTTTTTGTGTAGTCTTCTGCCCCCTATTATCAGGTGAATCTGATTGTGTACAACAGGATTTTGAGCAAATTTTTTACCATTAAATTATGCAAAAAGAGTCAGACGCAAAACATTTCATAAACCGTACGTATCAAATACGATACATTCAGCATTATAGGGTTAAAAATTGATGTTTTTTTAACATCGGCTCAGTTTCTTGAAATATCTCACAAATAAACTGAAGTTTAGATGATTTCTTTAAACTGTAGATTTGATTAAATAATATAATTTAACTGATGTACTCAGCACTGTTTTCAGAAGGAATCATTTTGTTGACATTTAGTTGGTGTGTTTTATCTTTTTTTTTTTTAATTGATTACAAAACTGTGTGTATTTCACAATAATTAGCCAGTTAATTATGCTGGGGATATAGGGCAGATCATTACAGTTAGACCAGAGTGACCAGCGACCTTTTCGATTATTATATTTTATAGAGAATAAATTAGAAAAATGGATGCTTTTTAACATTGGTTCAGTTTCTTGAAATCTCTCACAAATAAACTGAAGCCTAGATGATTTCTTTAAACTGTAGACGTTTAAATAAATAATACAATTTACGGTAACTGATGTACCCAGCACTGTTTTTAGAGGGAAATCTCTCACAAATAAACTGAAGCTTAGGTGATTTCTATAAACTGTAGATTTGATTAAATAATACAATTTAACTGATGTACCCAGCACTGTTTTCAGAACGAATAATTTTGTTGACATTTAGTTGCTGTATTTTATCTTTTTTTTTTTTTATTGATTACAAAACTGTGTGTATTTCACAATAATTAGTCAGTTAATTATGCTGGGGATATAGGGCAGATCATTACAGTTAGACCAGAGTGACCAGCGACCTTTTCGATTATTATATTTTATAGAGAAGAAATGAGCAGCTAGTGGAGCGGTGGAGGGAATATCTGCTCCCCATAAATTCTGCATGGTGCCGGGTTATTGGGGCAGAACACGACTCCCGGTTTAATGAAAAAACTCAACAAAAACTAAACTTGAAATCCACATAAGCAGCTTAATTTTTTCTCCCCTTCCACTTAACAGAGCAGGCAGCATCTCCACTAAATCATGAGGTAAAGTTTGAATTCTCTTGTTAGGATTTGGCTAAAAATTCTCACTTTAGCATAGTATGCTATCACATGATCTATGCTAATTACTGATTGTTTTATTTAGTTTTATAACTATATTTTGTGTTGAAGTCTCCTTTCTTCCTTTTTCTTTCTCTGTTGCATCAGATTTGCGTCTTTAAGTCAACACAAACACACACACACAAACCATTTGGTACCACATTCCAGTGTCATCTGCATGAATTAGGACCTGGCCTGTTCATGCCCAGAGCTAACTGGCCAATAGGACTTGGTTGTGTCCAGATATTGAGATAATGCCCATCACCCAGATCTCAGGGCTCTTTGCCCACTGAGACCCAGAGAGAGGTTTTAGTCTGTTATATACTTTACCTGTGACCCAATAAATGTAAATTTTTACTCTTGATCTACTCTGGCTTATTCTCAGGTTTCCAACTAAAGAATCGGGTTAACACTCTTCATTCTCTGACATAATCCGACTCGAGTACTCATGTGTTTATGTTTATGTCTTTATGCATTTGGCAGATGCTTTTATCCAAAGCGACTTACAGAGTAGACACAATATTAATATTACAGTGGGGGAAATAAGTATTTGACCCCTTGCTGATTTTGCAGGTTTGCCCACTTACAAAGAATGCTTATTTTTCCTCATCAGATGGTTATCAATTTTTATAAATTCATATGATGTGATTTTCTGGAATTTTCTTTGGGATTCTGTCTTTCACTGTTAGAATGTACATATGATTAAAGTTATAGATCTTTTCATTCTTTGTAAGTGGGCAAACCTGCAAAATCAGCAAGGGGTCAAATACTTATTTCCCCCACTGTACCTTTAGCTTTCTAGCATGGCTCAGGTTGATCTTTTTTATTTCATTTGTGCCAATAATGCATTTCCAGAGCCATTTGAATATGCATTTTTGCCTAATGTTGAATTTGCTCTTTCTAATCTTGAGGTTTGTGTTCGGCTTGCTCCCTGCAGTGAGCTCTCTGTGAATTCTTCTCTTTGTGGAAGACTCTGAGGATCATTTTCCTACCTCCCGGGGAGTGTTTCTCTCTCAGCCGAATGTTGCAAAAACGCGTTTTCTTTGCCGTGGAAAGGATCCTGTGATCATCCACTGCTCTGTTGCTCACACAGACGAGTCTTTTTATGTTAAAAAAACTATTTTTTCCCCTCAGAATGGAACAAACTGTTGATTTAGCCACTCCTAATGCTCCCGCCGTGCTTCTGATCCATCTATTTTGTTTTTGTTGAGAGCTCTCTGACAACTTCAGGCCTTTTGCCAGTTTATTTAATAAAGATTTCATAAAAATAGACCACAACTGTTCATGAAACGCCCCGGGGGGGGGGTGATGAAGCATGTGTCACACATGTGTCCAATTATTTTTAGCATCTGACTAATTGAGTTCAACATTTTAAAGAGCAAAAATTGTGTCACTCTTTATCATAATCAGGCGTAAAAAGTGAAGGCGAAGTGAGAGATTTTCTATATGTTGTCTTCAAAATATCTGTTAGCCCTAGAACTACAAATATTTGCATTAATGTCCTGATTTAATTGAACACAGAACTTGAATTTCCCCTTTGGGATCAATAAAGTATCTATCTATCTATCTATCTATCTATCTATCTATCTATCTATCTAT
>CAJRST010037777.1:1082163-1094383 GCA_907169785.1 Menidia menidia
GAGAAGAACAATGATAAAATAACCAAAAATAATATTCACATGAGAACACAACTCAACATGACACCTGCGTGTGGCCGTGGCATTTAAAGTAAAAAAAGCTTACCGAAAAAACAATAAATGGATTCCCTGTGGACTCCGCGGGTTTTGTGGAGGGGAGGTAATCATGCAGAGCTGCCCGGACCTCAACTGGACACGGGAGTCAGAAATGAGCCAGATTGCACTGTCAGGAAGTAAACAACGGAAAAATGAGGAAGGATTCATCTGATAGGAAATGTCAGACCATGATTGGATTAAAAAAAATGTCTAAATTAGGGTCATTAATCACGAGCGAGGAAAACAGTGACAGATCTGGTTCTCCAAACGCTCCACTGGAACTAAGAGTGCCACCCGGATATTGTGCAATTACCTTCATACCTGATTTAAATTAAGGGAACGCACGGCCGTGTCAGTGGTAAATTGGGAAAGCAACTCTTGTCACTTTGGGGTTCTTGTCAATGTAAGAAGCTCTTAAATATGATGTTTCCCTGAACAGTCCAGCAGTGGTTCGGACTGTGGAAAAAAACAAAAAACTCCTCCTCTTGTTAGATTTGGTTCTTTAGCTGGAAGCCTGAGAATAAACAAGAGCAGATTAAGAGTAAAAATATGACATTTATTGGTCACAAGCAGAGTAAACCAGCTGGGCTCTAACAGACAAAGTTCTGGGCGTAACCGAGTGTTTTTAGCCAATTAGCTCTGACAGGAACAGCCCAGGTCCTAATTCATACAGATATAGGTGAAATGTGATAAGAAAGTGTGTGTCTCTACTGTAACAGAGAGAGGAGGAGGAGGCACAGCCAGAGATTTTAACACAAAAGTACAATTCTAAAGGGAATAATATAAATCTAGAAAGGAATTAGACAACCAGTTGTTTACATGGATTAAGTTGTAGCATGTTATGCTAACGTGAGTAATTATAGCCTGATTCTAACACTCTGCATGCACACCTGCATACGTGCACGCACGTGCACGTGAAAGGCCGAAATCTTTCAGGTGGAAAACCTCAATCTGTGCATTGGGCGGAAACTTATTTGCTTGTAGTCCCTCTAAGTCTTCGTCTTTCACCCGGTAACCCGGTTCCGAGCCGCAATTAACTCCGAGCAACGGGTTTTTTCTCTAATGTGGGACATTTCTCTGCTCACTGTCAATTTAACAAACTGCCCCCCCGAGGGCTGCCGCGGCTAAATGATGGCGGCCCACCACAACAAGAGCAGCCATCTTTGTCTGTGTCTCTGTGAGGAAACCAGAGGAAATCTAATCAGAAACTGCCCGATTTGAGCATAAATCAGGACGCAGCTAATCGATGTTTATTCTGCATGGATTATTGATATATTTTGTTCAATCAAAGTCTGTTTTTATTTGATTTCTGCTGCTCAGTCTCCACCAGACAGGAGCAGAGCGGCCTGTTTAATGCAGTGAGAACGGGAGTGAGGATGTGGGAAGATGTGGGTCTCACATCTAATTTCTTCCCCCACTTGTACGCTATGTGAAAGATGTCTCACTCACTTTGTGTGCGTGAAAAGCAAGATGGAGGGAGCTGGTGTGTATTTTTTTCTCTTTGTGTTTGTGCACATGCACACAACAGACAGCCTCTTTATCACTCCTGGTGTGTCTCTATAAAGACATGTGCACTGTTTCTCAAAAGATTAATGGATGTACGACTGATATCTAGTGTGGATGTCTTCATGTAAAAGGAGAACTGGGATATACATTTTTCAGAGTATCATCTTAATTAAACCAAATGTTTTTTTTAAAAACCCGAATGCTATCAGCCATGGTTCATTCAGCTCCTCACTGGTGTGTTTCTGGTTTTATTTTTTACTGCTTTTTACTGCTTTTGTCCTATGTATTACTGCTTTTCCTCACAAATCAACACAAAGCGTGCCACATATATCGTGTCTCTATAGGTTCTGTCTTTGATAAAGACATGTGCATTTCTTCTCAAAAGATTGATGCCTGCACGACTAATATGAATGTGTAGATGTCTTCATGTAAAAGGAGAACAGGGATATACATTTTTCAGAGTATCATCTTAATTATTTATTTATTTTATTTATTTGTTTATTTGACAGGGACAGTATTAAACATTGCAACCAAACAGGTGGCCGATGTCCAAGTGCATAAGGCTTAAATTAAAGCAAAATGTTCCTAAAAAAAACTCGATTACTATCATCCATGGTTCATTCAGCTCCTCACTGGTGTTTTTCTGGTTTTATTTTTGACTGCTTTTCCTCACAAATCATCCAGAAGCAACACAAAGCGTGCCACATATTTTTTTTTCTTTATTTTCCTGAATATTACCTGTTCATTGAGCAATTCATTGTTGTCCCACCATGTTTATAATGCATGCGGGTTATCATCCCGCTGAAATAATCACACAACCCCAGGCAAACCGGGCCGGCTGGCTGCTTTGTCACATGAAAGTTTAATGATTTTATTGGTGGACATGATGAAAATGACTCCTCTGAGTGAATCATTCATGTGGGCTCTCTGTTTGGTTTCATTACTGGACATGAGATTTCATCAGAATAAATACAAACATGTAAGCAGGCGGCTGCTGGCTCAGTTTCTGGGTCCTGCAGAGCCAGAATCCCGACTTTGTTCCCCTTCCATGTCCTTAAAGCATCTTAAACTGGTCACATTACACACATCTTGTGACAAAGACAATTAGTTTTAACCCTTTAAAGCCTGATCCAAGAATTAAACAAAACAGAAAATTACTTTTTTTTTGTTTGAATTCCTTATTTGGCCTTTTAACAAAATATGTAAAAAGAAAAAAACAGAAATATATTTTGATATTAATAATTTATTACTATGCGATAAGTCAAGATTATTTTTTGTGTAGTCTTCTGCCCCCTGTTATCAGGTGTATCTGATTGTGTACAATTGAAAAATAATGATAATAAAAAATATAAATAAATAAATGAATAAAATAAAATACAAATAAAAATATAAATAAATAAATAAATAAATAAATAAATAAATAAATAAATAAATAAAAATAAAACAAAAAACAATAATAAAAAAAGGATTTTAAGCAAAGTGTTTACCATTAAATTATGCAAAAGGTGTCAGACGCAAAACATTTCAGAAACCGTATGAATCAAATATGATACATTTGGCATTGTAGGGTTAAGAAAAAAATTAAAAGGCAGTGTAGGTGACATAGAATCAGAGAATCAGAGGGGAAACAATAACCAGGTCCCACTTTTTAAACATTTAAAAAGCACCTTAAACTGATTCTCAAAAGTTCCCAGTCATGCAATCACTAATTTTAATTCTGTAAAGTCATTTTCTGAACGTGTGTCTCTCTGTTTTGACTGATATTGTATTATGTGATTTTGTATTGACAAACGCGAATTAGCAACTATGCTAGAATCTGGCTCATTTACAATCTGTATGAGATTGTTCATTAATGTGCACTGTCCTGATTAAATAAATAAATAAATAAACCAGAAGAAGAGATGGTTCCTTCAATATCCAGGCACTTGGGACAGACCTAAAAGCTTTCTTGCCCTTTATTTGGTAACAAACGTGTTGTATGGTTCTTTATACATGTTTGGCTCTCGAATGCAGACTAATGGCTTTGCCCTCTGAGGTTAACTGTTTCCTATATCGTGTCTTTTCTAAAGCAGGTATGCCGAGTGAACAAGTTGCTAGTTATGAAGGAATCATCACTCATGAGGAAAATTCCACAAAAAAAAAAACGTGTTCCTATACTTATAGAACCCCGTGGTCTACTGTTTGTAACAAAGCATTAAGCTATTAATGCATTTTCATTTGCTTGCTTCTTGCAAAAGCTGTGAGATTTTTTCAAATTCTCTGCACAGTGATAAAGCCTCTTCCTCCTAAAGCCGCTCCTCCTTAATGCAGTAAAGTATCATAAGAATAAAGAGTCTTCCACATGACTCCTCATGCCTAACAAAACACTCCTTCAGAGGGGGACTTTATTTCCATCATCCCTCCCTGTTGCACCAGGAGAATGTGACAAATTCCCGACTTCAATTAGACTCTCGTTTAATTACTTCCATTTACCAAGGTATTAATTCAGATCCCTCTCCTCAAGCCCTCGCTAATTCCAGCATGATGGATTCCCGCTCATAATTTCTACACAGTTCACTGGAAAGTGTCCTCATTGGTCCCGTTTAGCATAAGGAAAAGACTGTGGAGGACCGGATTAAAATGTATAATAACAACACACCATAAATTAAATCACTGCTGTAAAAGCAGTGATAATAAATTAAGCGATTCATTGTTAAATAATTAATGAGGGTGACTTAACTTTATGGTTTTAGAACCTGCATCAGAACGTCCCTTTGCACCAGAGTTTGGATGTGACCAACAAAACGAGTCATTTTAAACCATGAAAAGCAACTTTTCAATATCTTTGGAATATTTTTTCAGTCTTTCCAGAAGTGAGGATACACATTGACATCAACACACTGATGTGACAACAAATCAACTTTGGCTCAAATTTACTAAAAACTTATTTTTCCAATAATAATTTGAGTTAATTGGATATTACATCAGGAGAGTTGGTGAGTTTTGGCTAAAATAAGATGGTATTAAGCACAAATAATGCTGTATCCTGGTTGGGCCACACCATCTCTACACATTTTAAGATTTCTATCCTTTAACTCAGATTTTAAAAGCCCAGTTTTGGAGTTTTTGCGGGTTTGTGTGTTAATATTGATGCATTTAATCCACTGGATGATGCGTTAATTACAGTTTTGTTGAATCTCAGAGGTGGACAGCACAGTTCTGTTCTCAAAACATCCAAAAGTAACCAGCAGGAGTCATACGACCACCGTTTCTGAGCCCAAAAAAAGAGAAGAAGGGGGGAGAAAATCAAAGCGGAAGTCAGGAGCGAAGCGGAGCAGGAAAAGCTCTTTTGGGAAAACTTAGAAGTTGGAGTCTCAACCGGAGCTGCGTGATGAAAAGGAAAAACGTCCCCTCGCAGAGTTAAAGAGTTTGAGAGGTTGAGTTACGATGGGGCTCCCCACTTTGGAGTTCAGTGACTCTTTCCTGGACAGCCCGGACTTCCGAGAGCGCCTGAAATGCCACGAAATCGAGCTGGAGCGCACCAACAAGTTCATCAAAGAGCTCATCAAGGATGGGAACATGCTCATCACTGCGCTCAAGAGTAAGTGCTTCAAAAACTAAACCTAAACTTCTACGAGTCCGCAAATAAAGAGAGAAAAACGCAGTTACCTGAGCGCACAGGGACGCGTCTCTGTGCGCCTTTTTGGATCAATCTGCGTCTGTTTGCTCCCAAAAAGCCGTAAAAAAAAAAACAATAATTACGCATTAAGTTGGGGACATGTGCACAGCTTTGTGTGCGTCTCATAGGCTGCACTTCATGCTTTCAAAGGTTTCTAGAAGGTTTTTAGAAAGTGGAGACCGGAACTGAGCGAATAGAAGTGATGCTCAGCCAGCAGGCCACACTCAGACATACAGTAGGGGAAATAAGTATTTGAGCCCTTGCTGATTTTGCAGGTTTGCCCACTTACAAAGAATGCAACGATCTATAACTTTAATCATATGTACATTCTAACAGTGAAAGACAGAATCCCAAAGAAAATTCCAGAAAATCACATCATATGAATTTATAAAAATTGATAACTATCTGATGAGGAAAAATAAGCATTCTTTGTAACAACTTCTTTGATCTAACAATCAGACTGTTGTTACTTCATCTCATTAATGACTGATGCTTTCTCTCTCTGAGAGGGAGAAACAGAGACTCCGGCTTCTTCTTTTTTAAAAACTTTATTGCCTTAAATGCAGGTTATCAGGCATTACACATCATACAGGGAAACAGAAAGAAGCAGGCAAACATAAAACATAAGTAAACACAAAAAAACCCAATAAATAATAAAGATAAAACAGAAATTGGGTCCAGTCTGTCATACTGTAGAGGGTATAGCATATACAGCCTTGATAATAACAACAACAGTAATAGTGATACATGGATAGAGTAAAGCAAGATATTCAATAACTGAGGTCCACCTTCTCAGAAAAACAGGCACTTTCATCTGTATGTTCCATTGTGTAGACGTGTTTTACCTTCTGTAGCCACTGAGTGGTTGTGGGAGGGTCAGATTTCATCCGGTTAGTAGTAGTATTTTTTCTTGCAATCATCAACAAAATATGTAGTATGTAGGATTGTTCTGGGGTAAACAGGTGGTTGGGAAACACATGACTCCGGCTTCTTCAATTCAATTCAATTAAATTCAATTTTATTTCTATAGCGCCACATCACAACAACAGTTGTCTCACAGCTTTCCAAACAGAGCAGGTCAGACCTACTCTGAAGTTAACTACAGAAACCCAACAATTCCCACCATGAGCAAGCACTAGGCGACACAAGCAAGGAAAAACTTCCTTTTAACAGGCAGAAACCTGGAGCAGAACCATGGAATGGGTGCTTGAACTGGGCTGAATGGCTGCTTGGATGAGGATGCTATCACTTTGTCATGATCCATTGTCCTCTGTAATTCAAAGTTCAGCTCAAATTCTAGCTTGCTGATTAAGCCTATAATGTCAAATGTGTCATATCTGATCTGGTTTCTGAAGTCTTTTGGATCTGAGACTTTCTGCATCATTCAGTGGTAAAAGCTTTGCTCAAACCCCTGTTGTACACATTAAGATATACCTGATAACAGCCAGTAGAAGACTACACCAACATATATTTTTGACTTATTGCACGCTAATTTGATCAAAATAATTTCTGTTTTTTTTCTTCATATGTTATTGAGGGGCCAAAGAAAGACTTCAGACTAAAAAAATCCAATATTCTTCCTATTTTTCTTGGATCGATCGGGCTTTAAAGCGTTAAACTGGACTTGGGCCTGTGGGGAGAGACTCGGGTCCCTTTACGCCACCAGTGTGTCGGTGAAATTGAGAAAGATTAGAAATATAGGCCTAATAAATATGGAAAACAACTGGATTGGGACATGATGGGAAGGGCACAGCAGTGCCTGGAAGTGTGAACGCTAACCGATCACTCAGCTTAATAAGAACGTCCCTCACAGTCTAACAACGCTCCCACTCTCAGATAGCATCAGTCCTCCTCTCGTTTCTGAGCTTACACTCTACAGAAGTGTTTTTCAACCACTAGTGTGCAGTGAGTGATGGTCAGGTGTGCCGTAGCAAATCATCCTATTTCACCTAATTGGTCTAAAAAGATTTTTTGATAAGGAATTAATCATCTGCAGATAGTATGCCATTTTTGAGTGTGTGTGCTGTTCTAGTGACTGGTGGCGTAATCACGTAATAATTCCTTATGACTAGATTTTGTATATAATTTTGCATATTGAAGTGGACATGTTAAGTGCAATTTGAAAGAAGAAATATAAAATATGATAAAAATACATTTTTGTGTTTATTTGATTCCTATTCAAGACACTTAAGATAAGATATGAATAAAATAAGAATAACTATAGTGTTACTATAGGCGGATACAGATTTGTTTAACATTTTTGGTTGGTGGTGTGCCTCCTGATTTTTTCTATGAAAAAATTTACCTTGGCTCAAAAAAGGTTGAGAAACACTGCTCTATAGAACAAGTCCGTCCAGGTTTACGTCATCCTGCTTTTGTGGTTTGGACAGTCGACAGTCAAACACACACCAGGCTCAGGGTTGACCAACATTTATCCACACCAGAGGCTACATTTTCTTAAAAAACAGTACACATTTTACAATCTGCCCTCCCCTGGTTGGGACCGGTCAAAAGACCCGACACCCTTAAGAACTCAGTAGACGCTGAGAAATTCAGATGTTTTTATTCATTTAGCAGCAGAGGCCGTTCCAGATGTTTGTCCTGATGTTATTTTAACCCTTTAAAGCCTGATCCAAGAATAAAACAAAACAGAAATGTACTTTTTTTTTGTTTTAAGTCTTTATTTGGCCTTTTAACAAAATATATAAAAAGAAAAAAGTAAAAAATACATTTTTGATATTAATAATTTATTACTATGCGATAAGTCAAGATTATTTTTTGTGTAGTCTTCTGCCCCCTGTTATCAGGTGTATCTGATTGTGTACAATAGAAAAATAATAATAATAAAAAATATAAATAAATAAAAACAATAAAAATAAATATATAAATAAATATGTAAATAAATATATAAATGAATAAAAATTAAATAAAAAACAATTAAAAAATTTGGATTTTGAGGAAAGTTTTTACCATTAAATTATGCAAAAGTCAGACGCAAAACATTTCAGAAACCGTATGAATCAAATATGATACATTTGGCATTACAGGGTTAAGGATGACATCATCTCGTCGCCACGGTGACATCGAGACGCCTATTGGGCAAATCATTCCTTTTTCCAAGCCAAAGGAACCCCCCCAAACCCTGTAATCCTGCTAAACTCGTGCTATGAACTTCCCGCTCCGTTCTTTATACGTTTACATCAGTTCTTCTGTTTTCTCCTCTTCAATCAGCGTCTCCCTGAGTTACTCTGCTCAACGAATATGGCATCAAAGTCAAGCCCCACTACAGATGGCTCCATGTGGTTAATCACAGGTTTCCTCTCAGGAGGAAGAGCTCGTCTGAGGGGGTGGAGGCCTGGTTATTCCCCGGGTCTAAGCTTTGTCTGCCGGTTACTTATTGCCATCTGTTCTAATCCATTCATTTTTCTTCGTCAATTGGAAGTCGTAAAAGTTGACCAACTAGGGTTGTCACGATACTAAAATGTTCAACTGGATACCGATACTCAGGAAAATGCTTGATACTCGATACCATTTTCGATACTACAAGGATTAAAAAAAGACCCCAAAATTGAACTGAATTGTGTCTTTCATTTCAAACTGACCTGTTACTGATGTTATCGTGACTGGTGGCCCACATTAATGACCCTGACCCTAACCCTAACCCTAACCCTAACCCTGATCCTAACCCTAACCCTAACCCTAACCCTAACCCTTCATAATTGTGAGAAATAACTATTTTTTGGTTAAACTTGTTTGGACTTATTGTACAAACATATTTAACATCCACAATTTTAACAATATATGTATAGAGTTGAATTAAGTGTTTGAAAGAATAATTTCACTTTTTTTAAATTAATGTCTATATTGCCATGAAGCAATTAGGATTTTCTTGCCTGGGATCTTCCTGTTGGTAACCTAATCAAAATGGCCGACTTGGATGAGGGCGGAGTTGGATATGCACATGATTCATTTTAGCATGTTATTATTAGCCATTAGCCGCAGCTAGCAGTACAAGGCTAATGTTACGTTAATGATCATAAACAACGTAAATAAATACATAAATAAATCGTCGGTATCGATACTTTTGAAAATGAGTATCGTATCCGGATACAACGTTTTAGTATCGATACTTTTGACAACCCTATGTCCAACGCAACTCTTTTCTGGTAGTTTTGTGTTTTGTGGCGTGCTAAACACTGGAGGTGTTTCTCTGACTGTGGGCCTGGGTTTGTTCAGATTCTCGGGGGGGGGTTCAGGTTCACGGACGTTCAGAAGTCGTTGGCTTTTATTTCCTCTGTGGAGCTTGTTAACAAACTCAAACTCCCCTCGTTGGTCCAGAGCTGAGTGAGTCAGAGGCGGGTCGGGTTCAAAGGTCAACAGCGTGCAGCCAAACAAATTCAATTTCATTAGGATTGAGGACGAACACCACGAACTACCGTAACTCTAACCCTAACCCTAACCCTAACCCTAACCCACAGAGGACCAGAGTCCAGGTCTGGAGAAGCAAACTGCTCCAATTAAATACTGAAGTCTAACCATCAGGATCTAGCCAAAACCATAAAGCTAACCAAACATCAGGATCTAACCCTAACCACACCGTCAGGATCTAACCCTAACCCTAACCCTAACCAAACATCCGGATCTAACCATAACCCTAACCCTAACCACACATCAGGATCTAACCCTAACCACACCGTCAGGATCTAACCCTAACCCTAACCCTAACCAAACATCAGGATCTAACCATAACCCTAACCCTAACCCCCTGTTATGAGGCTCCTGCTGCTGGCTCTTGGTTTTGTTAGGATTTGGCTATAAATACTCACTTTAGCATTGTATGCTATCACATGATCTATATAGATTACTGATTGTTTTATTTTCTTTTATAACTATATTTTGTGTTGAAGTCTCTTTTCTCTCAGTTTGGAGGTCAAAGAGCCAAAAGCTAGTTTCTTTTTAGATGTCGTTGGGATGAAAGCACAGCTCTCTGACGGTTTATTATGTGAGCTGGTGAAATGAACAAAGAAAGAAAAGAGAGAAAAGAGAATCTGTGGACACAGCCAGAGACTTTAACAAAAAGTAAAGTTCTAAAAAGAATTAGACAATCAGTAATTAACTTAGATTATGTTATAGCATACTATGCTAAAATGAGTCATTATAGCCAAATTCGAACAACTTCCACAGAATGGAGGACTGGACACAACCAAGTCCTATTGGCCAGTTACTTCTGGGCATGAACAGGCCAGGTCCTAATTCATGCAGATGACAGGAATGTGCTAACAAATGGTGTGTATTTGTGTTGACCTAAAGACGTGTATCTAATGCAACAGAGAAAGAGGATAGAAAGAAAAAGAGAGAACAAAGAGAATCTGTGGTTACAGCCAGAGACTTCAACACAAAATATAGTTATAATATAAAATGAAACAATCAGTAATATGCATAGATCATGTGATAGCAAACAATGCTAAAGTGTGTATTTATAACCAAATCCTAACAGTAACTTGGTTGTTGCAGATCTGTTAACGCCTTGTTCATAAGGGTCGCTTATCTCATGACGCTTATGATTCTGGAGGGGAAATTACGGCTTACGTAACCTTTTCTCTCCCCGTCTTTGTTGTGTGGGTCCATCTCGTTTCCTCATTTGATTTGTTCGTCTTCTGCCTCCGCGTGCCCTTTTTCCTGATTTATGCACAGATGCGTATTGTTGTTTTTCCGGTCCGTGCCGGTCAGCTTCGGCTCCATCGGACGGTCCCCGGTGTAAAAAACGGAGCATCCAGTTGCTTGGCAACGCGTTTCTTTGAATGAAAGAGGTAATAACATGTCAGAGAAACGAGAAAAAAAACAACCGAAAAAAAAAAAAAAAAAAAAAAAAAAAAGTCAAGAAACGGCAACAAAAAGACAGCAACAAAACTCCAAGTTTGACAAAGTCCAAGTAATAAGATATTGGAGTGGAGGTGGAGATTGTCCTATAATGCCAAATGTATCATATTTGATAAGGTTTCTGAAGTCTTTTGGATCTGAGACTTTTTGCATCATTTTGCATCAAAGCTTTGCTCAAACCCCTGTTGTACACATTCAGATATACCTGATAACAGCCAGTAGAAGACTACACCAACATATATTTTTGACTTATTGCACGCTAATTTGATGAAAAATAATTTCTGTTTTTTTTTTCTTCATATGTTGTTGAGGGGCCAAAGAAAGACTTCAGACTAAAAAAAATCCAATATTCTTCCTATTTTTCTTGAATCAGGCTTTAAAGGGTTAAGGTTGTGCAGACACGTCCAGTGTAAAAAAGAAGTGATCATGGAAGTAAAACTAGGACTTAGACCACCAGATGATGAGGAAGGTTCTCCTGATGAGTCCCAGGATCAGATATGTGGCTGTGACTAGGGTTGTCAAAAGTATCGATACTCATAAAAGTATCGATACTAAAATGTTTTATCCGGATACGATACTCATTTTCAAAAGTATCGATACCACCCCCCTTCTCTCTGATTTATTTATGTATTTATTTACGTTGTTTATGATCATTAACAAGACGTTAGCCTTAAACTGCTAGCTTCGGCTAATGGCTAATAAATCGTGCTAAAATTAAGCAAGTAAATATCCAACTCCGCCCACATCCAAGTCGGCCATTTTGATTACGTCACCAATAGGAAGATCCCAGGCAAGAAAATGGTAACGCCTCATGGCAATATAGACATTAATTTAAAAATAGTTAAATTAATTTTTCGAACACTTAATTAAACTCTATCCATAATATTATGTTAAAATAGTGTATGTTAAATAGGTTTGTACAATAAGTCCAAACAAGTTTAACCCAAAAATATTTAGTTCTCGCAATTATGAAGGCTGTAGGGTTAGGGTTAGGGTCAGGGTTAGGGTTAGGGTTAGGATTAGGGTCATTAATTCAGGCCACCAGTCACAATATCATCAGTAACAGGTCAGTTTGAAATGAAA
>CAJRST010037777.1:1163142-1179070 GCA_907169785.1 Menidia menidia
TAGATAGATAGATAGATAGATAGATAGATAGATAGATAGATAGATAGATTTGTTACAAGGTAAGTTGAAAAGGTAACTTAAGTTTTAATGGTTTTGGGGGATTTTTTACCTTCACAAGGCCAAAAATAACTTTTGTTTAGCTATATAATGAATAATTATTCATTCAATGTAGACCACAGCTCCCTGAATCATTGGATATCGAAAAGGTCTTGATGATAGGCCCCTCTTTATTTTGCTTCTTCTGAGCAAAAAAGAAATGTTTTAACTTGCATCCGTGTTTTTAAACACAGAATAATTAAGAATTTTGAATCCTGTTACAAATCGATAGATAGTAAACGTGGAAATGTTGAACCTGATGGTCTCAGAACACGTCCTCCAGTTTATATTTTGCTTTTAGTCATTTACTGACGACAATTTGGAAGTTCCTCTTCCACTCATGAGACGAATGCATTTCGAGCTCTTTGTGCATTTGTTTGTTGTTTCCTGAAACAGGACTCACACTTCGCACACGGTTATGACTCACCTGATGGCTGTCGTGGATAATGAGGGCAGATTTAGGCGCACCTCGTTTTGTTTGTGTGTGTTTGTCACAAAGGGATGACAGGAGGTAACGGAGCTTTTCGGGTTTCTGTGTGCATGCGTCAGCATTCGTATGCAGAAAAAAGCTAAACAAAGAAAGAAGGAAGGTGCTCTTCAAAGCGTGCCTCTGCCGGTTTTTATTTATTTCAATTTTGTACCAGTGCATTTCAAATGGTGCAATAGATAAAACAAGTCAAGACGAGAAGAAAGGAGAGGGTTAGGAATGATGGGAGTTTCACGGAGGCCACACAGGATGTAAACAAACAAACAAAAAAAAGACTAAATCCATTGTTGCTAAATGATGAAGAAGAAAAAAGCTTCAGAAATTAAAGCAGCCGTGACTAAATCCACAGAATGCACGATTTCATTCACTCATCTTCCACAGATTTAGAGAGTACATCTCTATTCCTAAATCTCCCACTCCCCCTCATCCCTCTATACTTTCTTGAAAAGCATCGTGTTTGCATCATCTTTTTGTTCTTCACCTGGCAGCCTGATTCTCATCAGATTTATGGAAAATGCAAAAATACACATCTCTGATCTCTGCACTCTGGTCCTAATGTGGGAAAAGCAGGTGGAATATCTTATTCTCTGTTAGCATGCATTTACATCTCTGCAAACGCAAGCATCAGTCATTTAGGATATTTAAAATTAGCATCTTTTAACCCTGTAATGCCAAACGTATCATATTTGATTCATACGGTTTCTGAAATGTTTTGCGTCTGACACCTTTTGCATAATTTAATGGTAAAAACTTTGCTCAAAATCCTATTGCACACAATCAGATACACCTGATAACAGGGGGCAGAAGACTACACAAAAAATAATCTTGACTTATCGCATAGTAATAAATTAATAATATAAAAAATGTATTTGTGCTTTTTATTTTTACATATTTTGTTAAAAGGCCAAATAACAAATTCAAACCAAAAAAAAGTAATTTTCATTTTTGTTTTATTCTTGGATCAGGCTTTAAAGGGGTTAAATCACCCGTGAAATAAAAAAAGAAAAAAGAAAACCTTTATGTAATAGTTCTCCAAGAAGACTATGGTTGTTCTCACTTTGAACTGAAGGCCTCCTTTTATCTTTAGCTGTTCATACAGGGGATCGGGTTGGAAACTGTCACTGGCGTTGTTTAATAAGCTTCAGCAGGTAGTGGCCTCATTTAGAAGATCATTTATTTGGAAAGGGCTGAGCATGTGGATTATTCGGCACATTTCCAGGACCACAACCAACACCGTGCATCTTCCCAGGTCTCACTTTCTCCAAAACTGGGTCTTTCCTTTTGCAGATTTAGTGCCATGATGGCGTAAACTGAAATCTGTGATCAATTATTAAAGATTCTGATTAATGAAGTCATCCAAAGTAAACATAGTTTCAGCTTTGAAAGCTGTACTTAATCTACTTTATTATCCTTGTAGCAGATTAAGCTTCCATTAAAGTTGAAGAGACTGATGCTATTTAAGTCGAGAGCCTCTGTCCCACTGGTAAAGATGGCCGTCTGTAAGTGGGACGAGAATTAAGAGCTCTACTGGAGGTTTGAGAATTCACTCTTTCCTGGTGAATCACCACAACCAAACTCAGTTTATATCAATTTATTAAAGAACTGTTTCACTGATAAAAACATCAATTTGCTGGAAGATTTTGATGGACAACCTTTTATTCTCACTGACTTTTCTGCTCAAGTTTAATCTAAAGTCTCATGTTTTATATTTACGGTGGATTGAAATAGAAATTTCAGATACTGTAACAATTAATAGGATTCAGTACTTTTTCCATAAAGCATTTTGGAAATTTAATACAGATTCGGTTTAACAAGGATGAAAAAAAAGACAAATATTCATATCTTCAGTTTTCTCAGTCGTTGCCTTAACTTGAAAACACAAATCCCTGAACAAGACAAACTTTTGTTCACATGTTGTTTGATTTTTTTTTGCTTTTGGTTACTTTTGTAGCAACAGACCCAGTGCTGGCTGTACTTATGTAATTTTCCATTTAACAGTAAATTCTCAAGCTGATGAAGTTCTGTAAGATTTACACTTTCATTACAAAAAGTGTTTGAATAAACAACTGTCCATTTTTTCATTCCCTGTTATGAAGTTGATGTATATGTATATATATATATATATATATATATATATAAAATATATATATATATAAAAAAAATACAGTCAGTGTTTTAACAGAGATTTGAAGTTGATACTTTTGGGAAAACCTTTTTTTCCCCTGCAGACTTGAATGCCTCTTTTTGACAGTTGGAAGGATAAAATGTGTCATAGTCTAAATTCCAAATATTAGATATGTATTTCATATTTAGCTACAGATATACAAAATCAGGATTAAAAGGTTAGAAATGATAATGCAGAGACACCATTTAAATGTTCAGTGTGAAAGGACAGGACCGGTCCTGACTCCTTCTGGACCTGTTTGAGTATCCAGTAGATGACCTTTGGAAGCCTTTTTATTTTTTAACTTTGTGCTTTCTGATTGGCAGCTAGCCGAGTGTGTTATCCCACCTGAAAACATCCCAAAATCCATCTTTAATAGAATATTCCCAGTCTAATTCCCTCTCAGATGGCCCTTTCAGCTGCATAAAAAGAGGGAAAGTGGTTCGGGTTCTGCATGGTTTGGGAGGGTTCGGCTCCAGTGATTCCAGTGGGCCCCGATGCTTTTGGAGAGATGATCGAATCCCCCCGGGATGAAGCCTTTTATGGCTGCTGTGGAACCCAGATTGACTCTTCCTGTTGTTGTTTCTGGAGGGTTGCAGAGAAAAAAAGAAAAAGTCGCAATGTAGCTATTTATTCTTTAGTTAAAAAAGGAGCATTTTGAATGTGAATTCTTAAAAATATTATTATTTCTCTTCCAACTATGACTAAAGGTGAAGGTCTAAAAAATATAAATATATAAATAATAAATATATATATAAATATATATATATAGATTAAATAAACTACAGTATAAACTATCATGTGTTGCCAAAACTTGTCAATGGAACAAAAAATTAGATCTATAGAAACAAACCTTAGCTTGGTGACTAGACAATCAATGATTTATCAGTTAATCATAACACATCATTCCCATAATTGTGTTAGGTCACGTATAACTCTGAACACCATTTAGGTTATTCCATAGAAAAAGTAAATTCTTGAAAATATAACTTTTTCTCTTCCATATTCCGTAACAAATCCAACTATGACTAAAGGTGAAGGTCTAAAAATGTAAATATCATATAAACTAAATAAACTATCATATATCGTATTTTGCCAAAACTAATCAAGGGAACAAAGGATTAGATCTATAGAAATAAACCTTAGCATGGTGACTAAACAATCAATGATGTATCGGTCAATTATTTCACATAAATATAGTTAAACAATAAGTCCCAATGTAGCCATTTATACTTCAGTTAATAAAGGAGTACATTTTAAATTTAAGTTTCCCATAATTGTGTTAGGTCACACTCTGAACACCATTTAGGTTATTCCATAGAAAAAGTAAATCCTTAAAAATATAATTTTTTCTCTTCCATACTCTGTAACAAATCCAACTTTGACTTAAGATGAAGGTCTAACAATTATAGACATTTGGTGGTTGAGTGTGAGAAATCAATCAAAGTTCTTTTGATAAACTATCATGTGTTGCCAAAACTTGTCAAGGGAACAAAGGATTAGATCTATAAAAACAAACCTTAGCTTGGTGACTAGTCAATCAATGATTGATCGGTCAATTATTGCACATAAATAAGATTAAAAAATAACTGAGTCTCATTCTAACAATACTTTGTATTAAGGCCGAATCCCTTCTTTAAATCTTTAAACTTAACTGGCTGTCAGTTTCATTGATTTTCCTCTGACTGGCATCCAGGCTCTAATGGATAAAGATGCTTTATTTGCAGTAATAACCATTCATTCATTCACTTGGGCACGATTAGAACAGTTCCACAATCACAGTTAGCCGTTTCTCAGATATATATATTTATTCTAGCTGAAGGTTTTATGGCTTATTTGCTGCTGTGTGTTGCTTTTTTCCCCCAATTTATCTTTTGGCTTGTATTCTTTCATGTTCCCCCGTTTCTGCACTGCCTTTTGTTAACTTCAGAGCAGAAACCAGCGGGTGTAAAGTGTAAAGTGTGTGTAAAGTGTGTGTAAAGTGTGTTTTCTCAGGATTTAGCAGTACAGTAACTCTGAGCTGGTCTGTGAACTGAGGAATGTCCCGTTGGCCCTGGAACAGCTTTCTGAATTAAAGGCCCTCATTGTTCTTAGCCACATGCGCGGTGGCTTGTTTAATGAAAGTCTGAAAAGTTTGTGGAAGGAACATTATCATACCTTTGTGCCTAAAGTAAACCCGAGCAGAGATTCCACTGCTTATATAATTATTAACCTCAATCACTGACACATATACAGAGTGTCCAAACACTAAAGTCGGCCTGAGGCTTCTCGCTTTAACACAAACACAGACTGGAATCCATGGATGCTTCACTGTGAATGAATCGTGTAAATATGTCGTATTTACAAAAGGAAAATGACATTTAAATTCTGCCCATGAATAGTTTAAGGTAACTGAAGACTTTGTGGAGAAAAGGAGCTTAATTCTAAACTTATCTTCAAGTTTATACACCTTCTTTTCAGATTCATGATCCATGTCCAGAAGTTAACTTTTCTGGAGACTTTTTTTTTACTATTTAAAGGAAAAGTTCATCCAATAAGTCCATTTTGCACCCCAATGCCAAAAAAAGTTTAGTATGTGGTTTAAGATTGAATAAGAAATCTCAGAAACATTGTATTTACAATAGAATAATTCTTTTGTAATCTATTATTTAGAATTAGTGGAATTAGTTGGAGAGAAAAATGCTGGAAAAGTAAATGGGGCTAAAGAGGAAGTGCCATAACTGGTAATACCTAAACGACATGATTGATGTATATAAAAGAGCACCTCTGAGAGAGAGAGTCTCTCAAAAGGAAGAAAAAATGAATAAATAGAAATAATAAAAACCAACTACAAAGCATTCCGGGAACTTAATTAATTATTTAAGTAAATTAAAACTATCATAAAATAATAAGAAATATGTGAATAGGGTACAGAAACAGTTTCTCCTCCATATTTATTCAAAATGGACTGAGGGAAAAGGGATTCAATGGTCAATGTTACCTTAAAAAACTGCCATCATGCACTTATATTAAGGTACTGTGAATGTTTAAAGGTACATAAAGGTATTTTTTAACATTACTGCTACAGATGCAACTTTGCAAAAGAAAAATCTTTTTTGTGTCTCTCTGAATCTGAGCTGACTCAGCAGCTTTTGTTATCCAGTGTGCCATCATCTTTTCGGAGCAGCACACTAAACAGACAAACAGATGGCTTTGCAACATCGGCGAGAAGTTGCAGAGGATTACAAAGTGCTGTTGTCAAGATGTTAACAACTTGTTTTACAGTTAAGATGTCAGTCCGAATGTAAACCAGAGTCTCCGTTTCAACACGACTCTTAAGGCTGAGATCAGATTTGTTATCTAAACAAATCACCAAGAGACGTTTTTTTTATGGAATTCTTAGCTAAATGTCATTTTCTCCATGAGAAAACACAAGTTGTGAGACTTTATGCGCCACTTGAGGGAACAGAGGCTGAATACCCAGGATGAAAATAGATCTATAGCAGTTGTGCTATTCGAAAGTGTAGTTAAAACAAATAATAAATCCTCCTGGGAGACTCAAAGCAGCCAAATCCTCACTAAAAGGAGACATATTATACCCTATTTCAACAAGTTAAGCTAGTCCCCTGGTGTCCTAATGTAATGTCTGGGACTTTGGTCAAAACCCCATAAGGATGAAGCCCAATAGCAGTTCAGTCCCCCTGCCTAACCCTAACCCTAACCCTAACCCTAACCCTAACCCTAACCCAAAACAGCCCTGTTCAGAGCGCTCGCTTTGGAGTGCCTGTCTCTTTAAATGCAAATGAGACACAGGCAATCCACCCACTTCTTCAGGGAGGTGTGCCCACGTCGGCACGCTAACGCTACCACGCTAAGGCTACCACGCTAACGCTACCACGCTAACGCTACCATGCTCACGCTACCATGCTAACGCTACCATGTTAACGCTACCATGGTAACGCTTCCATGGTAACGCTACCATGTTAACGCTACCATGCTAACGCTACCATGCTAACGCTTCCATGCTAACGCTACCATGCTAACGTTACAATGCTAACGCTACCATGCTAAGAAACTACCCACTCCTGAAACCTCCTGATTTATCTTCTGGATTCAGACTGAGGCAGCCCACAAAAACATGACTCAGTCATTTTTTTTCTCACTTTGCCTGCTGATAGGCCCTCCACAGTCCCAAATGTACACAATCAAATGATTAAAAACTTGGTTTTGCATAATATGTCCCCTTTAAGAGCTCACTCTCCGGTAAAATCTGAAGGGCAGATGTGTCCCATCTCTTCTCACACTGTCTCCAGTAGAAGGTTCGTTTTCATTTCAGGGCTCAAACACAACTGAAATGACAAATTAGCAAAGGTCACACCCCCAAACCCTCAGCAGGAAACAGAGTGTTTGTTTTTTTTCTGATCAGGAGAATAACGTTTCTATGCTTTTAGACTTAATTAAGCCCCGGAGACTCCGCTTACACCTCCTTTAATGAGCCGGGCTAATTCCAGTCCCTTGATCCTTTTGTTACTGTAGTCATCGGCTGGAGAGTTGCTGATATTTTCATTTGATTGTCGGGGCCTCAACTTGCTTCTTTACACCTCAAAACCGCGGGGCGCAGATGTGTATTTCTCACGTAAAGAAAAGCTGCAGCACCTCCAGATTCTCAGTCTGAAGCCGCTCCAGTGGTTCTCATTAACATTCTTTGATTACACTTGACAACATTTCACACCCAATTAAGCAACACGACTCTGAAATTCAAAATCAGGCTCATTTCCACCCCAAAGTTCTGGATTAATCACTCAAATATGGCAGCTAAACTCATGTAGGATCCAACTCAAGGTGGAATAATTCCCACTAATAGATCTCACCTTAGTGTGCTCAGTCAATAGATGAATATTAACCACTTTTTTTATACATTATTTAATGATTTAAGGTGAAGAACAAGCTTACTAAATAGAAAACTCCTCTGTTATGCTGTTGTCACTATACAAATCCATCCCCCTTTATTCTCATCTGCCCTACCTCTGAAAACCAGCAGACACTAAAACAAATCAATACTTGGCAAAAACAACTCCATCACTGCTCTGTGATACAGTCGTTTCTGTTAATTTATCAGACAGCTCTCCATCAAAGCTGACTACCATACTGAGAGTAAACATGTTCTAGATACAAATCACTATTAGGTCTTTTTTAGTATTTTTCTCCAAAGGTCTTAAAACTTTGAACTAAGACCTCAGAGGGATTTTCTAAATCAGAATTAGAATCAGAATAAGGTTTATTGCCAAGTAGGTTTTTCACTTACAAGGAATTTGCTTTGGTGTTTGGTGCACAACACTTCTATGAAAAGCAAGAAAGGACATACAATGTAGAAATAAAAATATAGAATAAAATAAAATAATAATAATAATAGAAAATAATAAAATAAAATATTGAATGTCCAACGACAGACCAGAGGTCATTTAAAATAAAAAATTTAGTTTTCAAAGCCCAGGTGCTTTATTTCTCCTGGTTTTATTTTCCTTCTGGACCTGATGGATGTGTGAAAACCTGATTTGTTATAAACTTCTGGATTTCTGGTGTTTTAACCTGGCGTTTGACAGTGGAGATATCGTCAAAGCGAAACCGGAAAGAAGTCCATAAAAGCGCATTTACCGCCTGGTTTTAGACTTGCAGATCACGAGACAGAGCAATTCACAGTTTAATGCCTCAATGATCAGAAAGCACTGGCATGTAAACACATCCCAAGAATTTACTGGAGCAGATTCTGTGAATGTGCTCCAGTAAACTCCCAAAGCCACTCAGACAAGAGATGTAAAATAATGGATAAACATGTCTGGAACAAATCAAATAGCGTTGCTGTCGGTATATCTTTATACAGTGGGGGAAATAAGTATTTGACCCCTTGCTGATTTTGCAGGTTTGCCCACTTACAAAGAATGCAACGATCTATAACTTTAATCATATGTACATTCTAACAGTGAAAGACAGAATCCCAAAGAAAATTCCAGAAAATCACATCATATGAATTTATAAAAATCGATAACCATCTGATGAGGAAAAATAAGCATTCTTTGTAAGTGGGCAAACCTGCAAAATCAGCAAGGGCTCAAATACTTATTTCCCCCCCACTGTAGCTACACAGATAAATGTCACAGTGTATTTAAGTTGTTTTCCCAAATTCTTTGCAGCAGAGATTTACATTCAGAGCAACTCTGAAGCGATATTTGAGGAGGGGTGGATTTCTGTTGGGACTCTTTGCTCTATTTGATCTGATCTGGCCTTGGTGGCATTCTGATCTCGCTGCAAATTAACCTCAGAGTAGCACTTTTGATCCTCTCGATATTTGGCGTGGGGGATCTTGGAGCTGGGGGGGAATGCGGCACATTGACATTCCTCCCTCTATCTGGTAATGAAATTGCTTAGCGCTATTGCATCCTTTCAAGCATCACACTGTGCTCGCTCATATGGATTTAATCCTGTTGAGAGAGGCTGTAGCTGAGGGCACTCGGCACAATGCCAGCTCAAAATCATCCATCCACTTCTAAATAAGTCGCCTGCTCTCATATATCGATGTCTGAATCAACACGTTGGACAATTATGATCTAATATCTTGTGCATTTTATAGTTTGACACACTGATTATCCTTTACATATGTATGATATTCATTCTTTTCTTTCGTCTATTTTGTTTAAATCCAGTGTTTGTAATCATATCCTCTATTCAAAGAGTTGAAAATGTCCAAAATAGACATGTTAGGTAACAGTAACTAGCAACTATGCTATAATCTGGCTCATTTACAATCTGTACTGAAGTGTAAGATTGTTCATTAATGAGCACTTTCCTGATTAAATAAATAAATAAACGTTAAGAAACAGCTGAAATGGACAATAAATCCTTTTGTATATTAGAATATAATCTCAAAAGCCAAAAGAGTCTAGAATCTAATTGTTTCGTACATTTGAATGAGATTGAAAAATGGTAATGGTATTAGAAAATCCACATTTAAAAGATGATATTGCTCTGCTCAATTAAGCTAAAAGCTCGGAGATGGGATGGAGGATATGACATTACCACGGTGAGGATTATAGGTCTTGCTGTTGACACAGCAGATAACTTAATGGCTTTTATGTGACTGGAGGATTAGACCATCTAGATTTGATGACCATCAAATGTCCACTATTCCTCTAATGTTCAAGTGTCACTTGTAAAGGCAAATTGCCTTGATTTATCTCGGGGAGTACCTTTTTTTCTCAGGCCTCTGAGCCCACCAAAAGTTTGGGAGTGGTTATGGAGCCATTTCTGTATCCATTAAAACTTCTGACAAGCCACTGATTATAAATGAAGGCTCCAGAGACCAGTTTAAACCGGAACGCTCATCATTTTTATTCCAAATGATACTCTTATTCACATTAAATATACAGCCTCCTCTGTGACGCTGAGAGTGATGCTGATAAATGTACCGATTTAACTCGTGTGGTAGCTCCTGTATAGCGAGAGCTGAGTGTGAATATATGTGGAAGTTTAGACTTAACAAGTACAGATTCCAATTAACTCTGTTTTCGATGGGGTATGTGTGAACTATTAATTAATAAATCATCTTTCTGAGTACATATCTGTCAATCTTGCAGCTGTCAGATCTGAAAGTATCAGAAATGGAATTGGATTTACAAACTCTGTTAACTATTAATTCATAAATTATCTTTCTAGGTAATTATCAGTCAATCTTGCAGCTATCAATCAATCAATCAATCAATCAATCAATCAATCAATCAATCAATCAATCAATCAATCAATCACTTTATTTTGGTAAATTGTCCACATTAAACACAAGAAACAACAAAAGAAAAAAGAAAAAAACAATAGACAAACCCACAGTTTACCAAAAAAGGAATAGGCCGAAGCAAAGCTTCTTCTTGCCTACCCTATTTTTTACCTTACAACCTACCAGGATTTCTTCAAATTCAGATTCAAGTACATAGTACATATATAGATCTAGATAACCCAAGTATCAGAAATGGATTTGGATTTGCATACTCTGTTAACTATTAATTCATAAATGATCTTTCTGGGTAATTATCAGTCAATCTAGCAGCTATCAGATCTGAAAGTATCAGAAATGGATTTGGATTTACAAACTCTGCAAACAGCATCTTAAACACACCTTTGCCTAAATGTTATTATCTCTAAATGTCCAAGCAAGCTACAATTCTTTATGCAATTTTTTTAGCTCCAACTTGACGGAGGGAGCGTTAAAAAACAAAGTCATCAACCAGCTCCAGCTCTCTGAACAGACACAGAGCAGCAGAAGGTTAAAGTCCTGGAGCTTTTGGGGATTTCAGCCTTGTTCCTCCTGCTCCCCACCGCCGGTTCACCGTTCGTCCTTGACATTTGAGGGTTTCTCCTGCTGCTTTTGCAATAATATTTGGCTCACGTTAGCATCTCCGCTACGTCCACAGCTCCCAAACACTCAGCATGTGTCACGATCACTGGTCCAGGCAACTGAGAACCCAAAAGCACGACAAGGCAAGACGGAAAGTAGTGGGAAAAAAACTGTTTACTCAGTCCAAAAACAAGCAGGAATCCAAAATCCGAGAAGGCAAACGTGGGGTCAATACAGGTTATTATAACGAGAAAATGCGGGAAAGCTTGGAACGGAAAAACACAAGACAATCTAGCCGAGAACCAGTGGAAATGGAGTCCTATTGCTGTCATAACTTCTACCATTATCATTAGTATTAATATCATTGCCATTTTTCATCCAGTCTGTGTGTTACTGTAGGCTGCCTCTCTCTCTTGCCCTCTCTCTCTCTCTCACCCCCCACCCTGAGCCATGGTTCTGCTCCAGGTTTCTGCCTGTTGAAAGGAAGTTTTTCCTTGCCTGTGTCGCCTAGTGCTTGTTGGGTTTCTGTAATTAACTTCAGAGTAGGTCTGACCTGCTCTGTTTGGAAAGCTGTGAGACAACTGTTGTTGAGATGTGGAGCTATAGAAATAAAATTGAATTGAATTGAATTGAATAGAAATACTGAAGACCCGTTAATGAGCTAATGGACAGCAGGTGAGGAGGTGGGCGGAGTGATTGCATGACTGGGAATGGCCGGATCTGAAATGATAGGAAAATTAAGGATGAAAACAAACAACATCAGTTCTAGAGTAACTATGTTACAGCATTTCTTATATCTCCTCATCGTGATGCATCCCAGTCACTGTTACGCATTCATCTATGAGGGATGCTAATGTTTTGACTCATTGGTTTCTGCTATGAGGCCACAAATGGAATTATGAATGAGTGCAACCAATAAAATCTCTAAGATTGTGTTTTCGCGTGTGAAACATCTATTACTGATTGATAATGAATATGGAGTAATTATTAGACATCGTTACATAATCCCCTTACAGACTAAACAGGAAAAAAACGAGGCAGGCCCAGAGATTGTAGCTCACTTTTTGAAGTCAGTGATGGACTATTTTTGGACATTTGAAGGCATTTCATTAATGGCTCAAAACGACAACTCAGTCATGAGAAGCGGTGTCTTTTGCAAATGGCTCGGTTGAGCCAACAGAACATAAATAGGGGCTGGCATCATAGATGTATTTATTAGAGCTGGGCTCATGGTTTATGACATATACTCACCACACTGAATCGCTCCTTAAATCAACCTAAGAGCCATGTCGTTTGTGACAGAGCCTCCTTTTTTTTTCAAATTATTTTTATTGAAACAATTGATAAGATAATACCAATAAGGAATACACTTCACTTTTTTTTTTTTGATAAACATATACTTGTGCAGGTACAACTTCTGATATATATAAATACAAGTATAAATGTTGAAGTAGTCACACCTACTACATATACAAAAAACAAAACAAAATAAGAATAATAAAAGAAGAGAACAACACACCCCATTCCCACTCTGTCTCAGCCCAACACATTCAGCAGAAAAATAAGATTAATGATAATAATACTAATAAAAGTAAATTAAAAAAACATCAGTAAAGTACAGCAACGGGCACACATATTTAGTTAGGCAGGAGCCCCAAATCTGAAAAATAAGAAAGAAAACACTGCCATTTTTGGAAAAAATTGTCTGTACATCCTTTCATTGTATATCTGATTTTTTCAAGTTTAAGTAAGAACACCAGGTCCTTCATCCACTGGGCGATGGAGGGATATCTAGCAGACTTCCAGTGTAATAATATTGAACGTCTTGCAATTAAGGATGTAGAGGCTATAATATCTTTATAACTACTAAGGAATCAGAAATCCCAAATATATTCAGAAGAACCTTAATGGCACCTTTCTGCACATGGACTGTAATTGGAACAATACATCTCGTCCTATCAGTTTCTATCTGGAGTTTTTTTAAAAGAGAGAGACACTACCGGAGAGACCTTTTACCTTTTACTCCAGTTGTGACCACTGAGAGGACCTGTAGAGAGATCCAGTAGCTCAGAAATTAAAATGCGACGCATGCTGTTTCTTGTAAAGTGTCATATTTCAGCGAGAGCTGACAATGCTGGTGCTTCACCGCTCACATAAAAAGGATCCATTTTCCTCTGCCTAGCGAGAGCGATTTTGAGTGCTCTATCTCTTATCTCTGCTGTACTCGTTCTGGGCCCTTGCGGTAACATATTGGGCATTGTCCCCGGTTTAAGAGATACTAATGAATGCGATTGCTCCGTGATCCTCCACTTCTATTTGGACCCGGTGCGTGTCTAGTCCCAGTTGACTTTAAGTCTCATAATCATAATTTCCAGCCTGACACATCTCTAATGAAACTGAATGACAACTGGGATAGGTTTTTTTGTGGTGTTATTCTTTCTAATAGCTATTTCGGGACATAAAGGAGGTTACAGTGACTCGGATCGTTCAGTCAGGCTGACATGTGTCTATTGGTTTTTCTTTTCTTTCCTTTTCGATTCAGATTCAGAATGCAGATGATGTCTTGATTACTCCCCTGGAAAAATTTCGAAAGGAGCAAATCGGAGCAGCGAAGGTAAGAGACTGCCTACGTGTGCAATTAGCAGCTAAAGTATGAGAGTGTGTGTGATCCAACACCCTCGCATATTCCCCTCACACGCTTCCTCCCTCCAACAGTATGTAAATCATTAATTAAAAGCAAAAAACGTGACACTGCCGAAAGAAGAGGCCTTCTCATGATTAATGAGAGCAGCAGGGGGTAGAAAAATCACCTAAGTTTGCGAACCCGACAAATAACAATAATAAAACTTAAATTAGAATCGTCTACATCTCAATTTACCTTCAGCTAATTGAAGGTGGCGTGGTGAATTAAACAGCTCACCGTCCTGGGTGGTTCTTTTTCCTCTGTTTAATCTCAGTGTTTTGTCTTCTAAATTAATTGCATTTTGTTTTTGTGTAAAATGGAAATTACAAGCCTCAGGTTTAGAAAAGAGTGGTAATCAATAAGATGCTCCGTTTCGGTTTGATTTATATTCTGTGCAAAACAATTCCAACTTCAGCTTTACAATATGTTATTTCTTTAAAGGTACCTCTTTTACAAGACAGTGCATTTATCAGATTGCCGTAGCCCTCTTTCTTTAATGCAATCCTCTGTAACTTGCAGGATATGAGGGCCTGATATCAGATGGGTTTTTACAGCGTTGCTCTAAGGCTTCCTGCGTTTGCAGATGACATGTTGAGGCTGGAGAACAGTGTGGGTTTGTTGCTACGAGCGATGCTTTCATTCCTGGCCAAGGCGAAGGCACGATATGAAAGAGGAGCAGTTTGTTTGTGGTCACTCCCATGGTGAGATCACACGGAAAGCAGAGCTAGCTGGTGGAGATCCAGCCTCTCGCTCAGCTCTCACAGTCGCTAACTTTACTCCGAAAACGTGAATCATCGGCCGGCTTTACATAGCCTTCACCCCAACCTCAAAGCTTTTGATTTATTTCACATGACCTGACTAGGTGCTGGTAGAAATAATCATCTCATTGGTGTCTTCACAAGCTAGCCTCCAACATAATCGAGCTATTTTTCTTCTCTTCTCTCAGGTTTTAACGCCACTCGCCTTTTTCTGGTCAGACAAAATCAAAATAAAAGCTGTTGCTTCATGCTCCAACCATCACATGTACAGTGGGGGAAATAAGTATTTGACCCCTTGCTGATTTTGCAGGTTTGCCCACTAACAAAGAATGCTTATTTTTCCTCATCAGATGGTTATCAATTTTTATAAATTCATATGATGTGATTTTCTGGAATTTTCTTTGGGATTCTGTCTCTCACTGTTAGAATGTACATATGATTAAAGTTATAGATCGCTGCATTAATTTGTAAGTGGGCAAACCTGCAAAATCAGCAAGGGGTCAAATACTTATTTCCCCCACTGTAGGGGACAGATACTTTGACAGGAAATTTCCATAAACTGAGTTTTGTTCTTTTCTTTACATTTGCTGAAGGTAGTCGGTGTTGAACAAAAGAAAAAGCTTAATTGTTTTTGTTGTCAGACAAAATTCAGCATCCTTACTATATCGATACTATATAGATTGTTGCATTCTTTGTAAGTGGGCAAACCTGCAAAATCAGCAAGGGGTCAAATACTTATTTCCCCCACTGTATCTTCCATAATGAAAAGGCACATTTAGCTGTCCCCCCCCACTACATCAACATGCTCAGTGTTATTGCTCCGGCTATGTTTATAAAATGGTTTCTTAAAAGCCACATCCCCATCACTCCCACTACCTCTTACATCCTCCGACCACTTCCTCCTAATGGCTCTGTCATCCTCCATCTTCTGCTAAACATTAGCCCGACTGCACTGAGATAAAAGGCAGACATCACGAGTGGATGAGCAGCTCTGCACGGTTTCCGGGAATTTCGGAGAGATCTGTGGGCCGTCTGACCCCTTAAGTTAAGCGCCTCACAAAGTCTGAGGACTTCAGATGGACAAACTGGGAGTTCTCACCTTATATGGGCATGCTGGGAGCTATCCCACTGGGGTTATTGACCAGTGGGGGGAATAAGTATTTGACCCCTTGCTGATTTTGCAGGTTTGCCCACTTACAAAGAATGCAACGATCTATAACTTTAATCATATGTACATTCTAACAGTGAAAGACAGAATCCCAAAGAAAATTCCAGAAAATCACATCATATGAATTTATAAAAATTGATAACTATCTGATGAGGAAAAATAAGCATTCTTTGTAAGTGGGCAAACCTGCAAAATCAGCAAGGGGTCAAA
>CAJRST010037777.1:1224186-1235056 GCA_907169785.1 Menidia menidia
ACCTGCGTTTTGCATGCATTTCTTTGTGCAGAAACTGGTGATTTATCTGTGTGAATCAACTCATTACCCGGGAAATCCGGAGAAAGGTGAGGGGTTCCTCTGGGCCAGACCCTGGTTCTGGATCCCGTCGTAGTTGGTGGCCGTGAATGCGTCCTCGGTCCCCCCTGTTGGCTGGCACCAGAACTGGGGCTCAGTCGGGGAAGTTTGCATCTGCCAACGACAAGCTTCAGTCCTGTACACCGTCTGGGGCTGGTCACCGGGAGCCCTGGAGGCAGTCCTTACCGGGTTGGCCAGCTGCTCGGACTGGTTCAGGTCCAGGACATAGTTCGGGGATCCCTCCATCCCCGCGCGCGGGACCGAGATGATCTGGGGAAATCCTCCGGGATCCCCCCCCTCACCGATCCCCAGGAGGGGTTTGCTTTCGGAGCTGCAGCAGCTCTCCAGGGCCGACATCTCCGGGACCGGGACCGGGACCGGGACCGGGACCGGGTCGAAGCTGTCCATGATCACCGTGGGCTCCTTCTCATCTTTTATGAACTTGCACGCGCCGGAGGTGGAGGACAGGCTTAAATTGGTCCTCCGGACCTTCACGTATTCGTCCCACTGAGCGTGATCGCTCTTTAAAAACTCGCTTTCTCGGTCGTAGAACTGCTTGGCAGCCTCGGTTACGTCTTTGAAAACGGCGCAGTCGCTGTTGGAGCTCAGACCGTGCATCAGGACGCCGGCCGTGCCAAAATTACGCACGGAGGACAGGCAACCGGCCGGTGGTTTGGAGCCGGACCGGTAACCGACGTCCATCACGTCGCTCACCCCGGAGTCCGTGGGGTCAGAGGTGGAGGCTGAACTGTGTGCAATCATCTTAGGGTTGATCTTACTTTCCATTGTGGGAGTTTGGAGGCATCGGCGGGGAAAGGGAGGACTCCTTTTGGCTGGAAAGTGCGTAAAGTTTCAGCGCACAGACACTTCCTGAAACCCTCCTGTAGAGATTATGTCACTTCAAATGCGTAAAGTCTTCGTTATTTTTCAGGAAATACAACCTCCTGTAGAGATTATGTCACTTCAAATGCGTAAAGTCAGGAAATACAACTAACTTTGAACATAAACCTCGTCTAGATATGTTCTATTTAAATAAATAAACTTAGAGAATCAGCTTGTCCTTCTTTTGATTGTTAGTGTCATTTTCAAAAGTTGAGCACCACTTCTTTCACCTTGACAGATGTCCCATATTCCGCCTTCTGGCTAAATATCCAATCCTCAAAAAGATGTCAGCAGGAAAAGGAAAGCAGGGTTCCCTGGTGGGATGTCTGAGGTAACACTGCCTTCTCAGTGGAGCTGCACAGTAGCCTTCCAACGGGGAGGAAATCCAGAGAAAGGGCGTTAGTCTCCACCCTACAGTTCATGAATAAGTATCAGCAGAGACTCTGGGCAAACTGGAAAGTATTGAAGACAAACTATGACTAGATTAAAGGAAGAGCAGCTCCTATTTAAGGAAGGCAAACTAATCATTCCAGTCCTATAAATGGTTTGATGGTTCAGGGAAATGTCTGTTTTGTTGTTGGGTTTTGAATCTAAATGGTTTTACACAGGACTGTTTCTGGATTTAAAAAAAAAAGTGTTCAGAAATTAAACCGTTTAAAGTTTCCTTCAAAAGTCCTACATCACTTCTTAGTTGTTTTAATCTTCAGATCATCTCTTTTTAATCATTTGCATACTGTATCCTAATCATTTTCCACTTGATTCTCCTAAAGGCTCAAAATGAAAAAGGCAGATTCAGGCTGAACACATTTACTGAATACAATGCATAGTTATGCGGTTCCACGCATCTCATTTGACTCATTTAATTTACTTTTCTGTTATCCTGGTTAGATAAAAGAACAGGTTTTACTATTCAAGCTAATCAGTGAGGAATGGCTGTTGCTGATGCATGTAATCGTGATGCACACACAGTCCTTGGCCATATCTTCTGCGTCATGCTTCTGACAACAGGCTTTAGCCCACATTAGTCCCCGATAACGTGACACTTTCATATCTGCACGACGTGAGCTTCAAATGATGTAATAACCTACTTTTCCTACAAGATTCTCATCAGCAAAAGCTCCTCAAAGAAGCCACTGACGGCCTTCAAATCCTTGAGAAACACATTCGGGTGCTTTTTCCAGATAGAGGGAACATGGTATTTTAATAGACATGTTTGTTTTTTATAATCTAATTAGATGTTCTTTTAGGTGTTATGTCAACCAACTGGTTTTTAGATCTTGGCACCACTGAGGCGCTTGAGGCAGAGGTGTGGCGGGTTTGCTCTTCTCTTTAGAGAGAGGTGAGTGTGTGTTGGCACCGGAGGTCAGAGTGCTCTCAGACGTTTATCTGGATTAAGAGCGTATCAGCATCTGCTTCATTCACTTTTAAAACACAGAAAACCCTCCGTCTCCAGGAAAAGGGAGATAACCAGCAGGGATTTTAATTACATTCATTTAAGCATTATTTTCAGGTCGTCAACATTCAAATTACGAATAGTTTTCTTTAATCAAACAACACTTTCTGTCTTCTTTCGATATTCTAGACTATAGTACAAATGATGTATTTTGGGGTCACATCAAAACAGAGATGAATAAAAGCTTTCAGTCTTTCTTCTGCTCTGACCAAACAACAAACCCACCACGAACATGTTTTATTACCGGAGCTACTTTAAACCTCGTCTTCTACGTAGATGTGTGCTAACCAGACAGAAACATGCTTCCCCTCCACCTGTAAGCGCCCGTTTGGGCAGATATTCTACCAGAAAGGGAGCAACAAGGGGAAAAATAGGGCCATCTTGTGGTCGACTGCACTAATACAGAGTCTGAGGAGTTCTTAACCAGATTCCACCTCCTCTTTTTCCTGGTGTGTGCTACGGGAGCTTTGGGACAAGACTAAATGCTCCACTAAGGAGAAGATACAGTGGGGGAAATAAGTATTTGACCCCTTGCTGATTTTGCAGGTTTGCCCACTTACAAAGAATGCAACGATCTATAACTTTAATCATATGTACATTCTAACAGTGAAAGACAGAATCCCAAAGAAAATTCAAGAAAATCACATCATATGAATTTATAAAAATTGATAACCATCTGATGAGGAAAAATAAGCATTCTTTGTAAGTGGGCAAACCTGCAAAATCAGCAAGGGGTCAAATACTTATTTCGCCCACTGTATAGGTTCATGCCATTACTACTCCCCTAATGTCTCCAGTTTTTTTGAGAATTCATCCAAGTCCTGTTGCTCTTCCTCCTGGTTTTCGTGGATAACTTCATCCAGCTGCCGGACCAGCTCTGTCAGCGTCTTCATGTCGTGGTTTCCCCTTTCCAGCAGCACGTAGCGCAGACTGGAGATGTCCTGCTTGATCTCCTTCAGCTCGCCTGAGGGACAGAAAGCCAACAACGAAATATGTATGAAATGTGTTGATGCTTAACTCATTGGCTGCCAAAGACGTCTATAGAGGTCTTTTATGTTTTTCAACAAGAGTGTCTGGAGGACGATCTGCTAAAGCTTGTCCGTAAATATGGGCTTCTAGACAGAGTATGTAGTAACAAATTGACCCTCTAGGGGGCAGTGCCACTTTTGATGGGAGATGAGCATAGACTGTAGGCAAATAAGAAAAAGGGAACGGTTCTATGAGAGAACATGTCGCCGGTGAGACGCAAGTCCACCTCCCTGAAGAAGTGGGCGGATTGCCTGTGTCTCATTTGCATTTAAAGAGACAGGCACTCCAAAGCGAGCGCTCTGAACGGGGCTGTTTTGGGTTAGGGTTAGGGTTAGGGTTAGGCAGGGGGACTGAACTGCTATTGGGCTTCATCCTTATGGGATTTGGACCAAAGGTTGTCACAGACATTACATTAGGACACCAGGGAACTAGCTTAACTTGTTGAAATAGGGTATAATATGTCTCCTTTAAAGCAATGTAGGAGGTAACACTTCTGAACTCACCTTCATTCACCTCATCGTTGTCTTTATCCGTCTGTGCTTTTAAGACGTATCTTTTAATGAGGCAGTTCATTACTTTCTATAACGAGAAGTCAGAAAGGTTAGTGATGGGAGGAGAAAGGCCCATAAGTTACATGTAGCCCACAAGGTGTTTAATGTGCTGTGTATACAGCAGTTTGGCTTAAGTACTAAAATAATCAAGCAACCGTGCACAGTTCCTTGGTGTTTGCATGCAGGACTTTACACAGGAAAGGCAATGTGCCGTCATTTAAACAGCTCAGTTCCTACGCTAGGAAATTAAATCTGCTTTACCTGATGACGCGTTTCAGGATGAGGAGTCTCCATTTTCTGTTCTTCATTTGTTCTTAACTGCAAAACAAACCCAAAACAGAGAATAAACCTGTTAGCACAGCACATTTTCCTAATGCATTTGAATTATTATTATTATTATTACCATTGTACTGCCTATAACAACGGTCTTAAATAACCGTTTCCTGCTGTTTTATGCACAACCATACCCTGAAACCTCAATAAAGTGTTGGTTTTAACCCTATAATGCCAAATTTATCATAATTGATTCATTCGGTTTCTGAAGTCTTTTGGATGTGAGACTTTCTGCATCATTCAGTGGTAAAAGCTTTGCTCAAACCCCTGTTGTACACATTCAGATATACCTGATAACAGCCAGTAGAAGACTACACCAACATACATTTTTGACTTATTGCACGCTAGTTTGATCAAAATAATTTCAGTTTTTTTTCTTCATATGTTGTTAAGGGGCCAAAGAAAGACTTCAGACTAAAAAAATCCAATATTCTTCCTATTTTTCTTGGATCAGGCTTTGAAAGGTTAAATGTACAATCCCTTACATTGTTCAGCTCCACGTCACCATTTGAATTTTCACTGCTTTTTCCTGAAAGTGCATTCCAAATAAATTCCTTGATCCAGGACAGGAGGGAGAGGACAGACTTGGGACTGGGAACCAGGTTGAAGGGGACAGGTAAAGTCCCGCCATGCTCAAAGTAGGAGAACCACAGCTTTGCTCTGGCAAACTTCCACTCAACATCAGCATCATCCTGCACCAACACATGAGAGCAGCTCAGTCAGGGGGGGGGACTACTGTAGTATATTCTGCAGTATTGATTTGGACTCATAGACCAGTGTTTTCCAACCTTTTTTGAGCCCAAGGTACATTTTTTCATGGAAAAAATCACAAGGCACACAACCAAAAATGTAAAATAAATCTATAGCCGCCTATAGTAACACTATAGTTATTCTTATCTTATCTTATCTTATCTTAAGTGTCTTAAATAGGAATCAAATAACACAAAAAATATTTTTATCATATTTTATATTTCTTCTTTCAAATTGGACTTAACATGTCCACTTCAATATACAAAATTATTTACAAAATCTAGTCATAAGGAATCATTACATGATTACGCCACCAGTCACTAGTACAGCAGACACTCAAAAATGGCATTTTTTTAGACCAATTAGGTGAAATAGGATGATTTTCTACGGCACATCTGACCATCACTTGCGGCACACTAGTGTTTTATTTTTTTATTTTTTTATTTATTTGAATAGGGACAAAGCACATTAATGGACATCAGTGAAAACAAATGTAAATATGCCGGATTGTAGCTACAAAGCTAATCTGTTCCGAGGCACAGCGGTTGAAAAACACTGTCATAGATAATGCAAGAGAGGCGAAACTGAGACGGTAATTCACAAATGTGGACAGTGTGCGTACCTCTATTTCCTGGAAGGAGCTGTTAAACATTGCTATGAGCATATTCAGCAACACGATCACCATGATGATGTTGTAGACTCCATAAAGAATGTAGCCTATGTTCTCAATGAACTTATGGTTGATGTTGATGACCACCGATTTGACTTCTGAGAGCCCAAAAATGGCCCAAAATAAGGTTTTAAAACTTTCTTCCACTCTAGAGGTTTAAGAATAGAAGAAGAGAAATTAGAAAAAACAAACAGAGTCTCATATAAACTTCTATTGTGACTAAAACATTTTCCTTTTTTCTGTAAACTCTGGAATAGGAGGTTTGTACTTACGTGGTAAAGGCGTTGTTGTGTTTGGCTCCAAGGTAGTACGAGTACAGGTTGAACATTCCCACCATGAACGCCACAAACACGGTGATAAAAATCACCATGAACTTAAAGATGTCCTTCACGGTTCTGCCCAGAGAGATCTGCAGAGGCCCGAACCGCTCGTTGGCCGGCAGGATGTAAGCGATACGCGAAAAGCTCAAAACGACCGCGATGGAATAAAGGCCTTCAGAGATGAGCTGAGGGTCAGAGGGCATCCAGTGGATTCGAGCTGAAAACAGAGAAATACTGAAGCTTTTCTGCTTTTTTTTTTGCACTAAATAAACCAGGAAACAGAAAAACCCAAAACATTTGTGATGATTGGTTTTAAGTATTAAATTTAAGTATTTCTATAATAATACCTTTTTTTTTACACTAAATAAACCAGGAAACAGATAAGCCCAAAACATTTATGATGATGCTGTTTGGGTTAAATTAAACTTTGTAAAAGTGTTGTACTTTTATTTGGCGTATTTTAACTAAACACTTCTTCAATGTACTCTCTTTGTCCCATTTTTTAAAGAATTTCTATATTAATAACTTTTTTTTTTACACTAAATAAACCAGGAAACAGATAAGCACAAAACATGTGTGATGATGCTTTTTGGGTTAAATGAAACTTTGTAAAAGTGTAACAGTTTTTTTGGCACATTTGAACAAAACACTTCTTAAAAGTACTCTCTTTGTCCCATTTTTTTAAAAGTATTTCTATAGTAATACCTTTTTTTTTAACACTAAATAAACTAGGAAACAGAAAAAACCAAAACATTTGTGATGATGCTGTTTGGGTTAAATTAGACCTTTATTTTATTTGGTGTATTTGAACAAAACACTTCTTAAACGTACTCTCTTTGTCCCATTTTTTAAAGTATTTCTATAATAATACCTTTTTTGTTTACACTAAATAAACCAGGAAACAGAAAAACCCAAAACATCTATGATGATAATTTTTGGGTTGAATTAAACTTTGTAGAAGTTTTGTACTTTTGTTTGGCATATTTGAATAAAACACTTTTTCAAAGTACTCTCTCTGTCCCATTTTTTAAAAAGTATTTCTATAATAATACATTTTGTTTTTACACTAAATAAACCAGGAAACAGAAAAACCCAAAACATTTGTGATGATGCTTTTTGGGTTGAAGTAAACTTTTATTTTAATTCGCACATTTGAACAAAAAACTTCTTAAACGTACTCTCTTTGTCCCATTTTTGTAAGTATTTCTATAATAATACCTTTTTTTTTACACTAAATAAACCAGGAAACAGAATAACCCAAAACATCTGTGATGATGCTGTTTGGATTAAATTCAACTTTGTAAAAGTGTTGTACTTTTACTTGGCACATTTGAACAAAACACTTCTTAAATGTATTCTCTCTGTCCCATTTTTTCAAAAAGTATTTCTATAGTAATACCTTTTTTTACACTAAATAAACCAGAAAACAGATAAACCCAAAACATCTGTGATGATGCTTTTTGGGTTGAATTCAACTTTGTAAAAGTGTTGTACTTTTATTTGGCGTATTTGAACAAAACACTTCTTAAACTTACTCTCTTTGTCCCATTTTCTAGAAAGTATTTCTATAATAATACCTTTTTTTTACACTAAATAAACCAGGAAACAGATCAACCCAAAACATCTGTGATGATACTTTTTGGGTTAAATTAAACTTTCCAAAAGCGTTGTACTTTTATTTGGCGTATTTGAACAAAACACTTCTTAAACTTACTCTCTCTGTCCCATTTTTTAAAAAGTATTTCTATATTAATACCTTTTTTTTAACACTAAATAAACCAGGAAACAGATCAACCCAAAACATCTGATATGATCATTTTTGGGGTATATTAAACTTTGCAAAAGTGTTGTACTTTTATTTGGCGTATTTGAACAAAACACTTCTTAAATGTACTCTTTCTGTCCCATTTTTAAAAAAAGTATTTCTATATTAATACCTTTTTTTTTTTACACTAAATAAACCAGGAAACAGAAAAACCTAAAACATCTGTGATGATGCTTTTTGGGTTGAATTAAACTTTGTAAAAGTGTTGTACTTTTATTTAGCGTATTATAACAAAACACTTCTTAAACGTACTCTCTTTGTCCCATTTTTTAAAGTATTTCTATAATAATACTTTTTTTTTATCACTAAATAAACTAGGAAACAGAAAAAAACAAAACATCTGTGATTATACTTTTTGGGTTAAATTAAACATTTATTTTATTTGGCGTATTTTAACAAAACACTTCTTAAACGTACTCTCTTTGAAGTCACATTCATGTCCACACTCACCCAGTTGGAAATACTGAACCTCGTAGGGCAGAGTGATGTTTGGTAGGTCAGCAGAGTGCTTGTCAACGTAACTCTGAGCAGAATGTGCATGCCAGAAGGCCATTAATCTGGCAATGAAAGACGTCATAAATATGGTCAAAATACTAAAGTCAAGCAGGTTCCAGGGTTCTGAGAGGTACTCTCCAATGTCCTGTGACCAAATGTCTTTACATTCTTCCCAGATTTTCCCTGTTTGGAGAATAAAGAAAGAAAAACAAAGATAGCTTTGTTATTTGATTGACAGTCACAAAGGTTTCCCTTTAATTGAATAGTTAATGTACCAAAAAATTGAAAAAGAATTACATTTACAGAAGGGGAAATAAGTATTAGACCCCTTGCTGATTTTGCAGGTTTGCCCACTTACAAAGAATGCAACGATCTATAACTTTAATCATATGTACATTCTAACAGAGAAAGACAGAATCCCAAAGAAAATTCCAGAAAATCACATCATATGAATTTATAAAAATTGATAACCATCTGATGAGGAAAAATAAGCATTCTTTGTAAGTGGGCAAACCTGCAAAATCAGCAAGGGGTCAAATACTTATTTCCCCCACTGTATGTTAGAATATTATAAATTTCACCAATAATGCATGTGGGAGGAAAAAAAGGGATATGGCTACAAGTAAAAGTTTTGTCTTTTCCTTTTTGAACCGGAAAAGACACACCACATTAATGGTGCATGTGGTTCATGTGTGACACAGTAAATTATCCAAAAGAGAGATGACCTTTCATAGAGTGGGCCTGACTCCAAAAACATGAATTCAGAGTAGTGTAATGCAGTGTTTTTCAACCACTGAGCCTCCGCACACTAGTGAGTGATGGTAAGGTGTGCTGTAGAAAATCATCCTATTTCACCTAATTGGTCTAAAAAGATTTTTTGATAAGGAATTAATTATCTGCAAATAATTTTTGAGTGTGTGTGCTGTTCTAGTGACTGGTGGCGTAATCATGTAATAATTCCTTATGACTAGATTTTTGTAAATAATTTTGTATATTGAAGTGGACATGTTAAGAGCAATTTGAAAGAAGAAATATAAAATATGATAAAAATACATTTTTGTGTTTATTTGATTCCTATTCAAGACACTTAAGATAAAATAAGATTTGTTTGACATCTTTGGTTGGTGGTGTGCCTCGTGATTATTCCAATGAAGAAAATGTACCTTGGGTCAAAAAAGGTTAAAAAAACACTGGTGTAATGTCATTCTAAAAGCAAGAACCTAACACAGAGAAACCTTCCTAACAGGTTGACGCAGAGAAAAAGTTTACTGCCCTTACCTATGACCCAGGAGATGATGAGGATCTCCATCCAGGAGAAGGAGGTGGTCTTGACCCGGAAAAGCTGGGTCGGGAAGTCGTGGGCGGTCATGTTGGGCAGCAGGGCCGTTCCTGTGAAGCGGTCGGCTGCGTTCAGCAGCAGGAGACTCAGGAAAATCACAAATGAGGCCGCGTGCGCCACGAACTTCAGGAAAGGTCCACACATGATTTTGCCAAGCTGAAAAAAAAGAGTAAAAGCCTCTAAAATCTTAAGTTCACAGGAAATCTGTAGGAGACTTGAATATTTGCAAAAGTAAAGATTTAAACGCAGCAAAGAATTAACCACTAGATTAACCCTTTAAAGCACGATCCAAGAAAAGTAGGAAGAATATTGGATTTTTTTTATTGTGAATTCTTTCTTTGGCCTCTCAACAACATATGAAGGAAAAAAATGAAATTATTTTGATCAAATTAGCGTGCAATAAGTCAAAAATATATGTTGGTGTAGTCTTCTACTGGCTGTTATCAGGGATATCTGAATGTGTACAACAGGGGTTTGAGCAAAGCTTTTACCACTGAATGATGCACAAAGTCTCAGATCCAAAAGACTTCAGAAACCGTATCAAATATGATACATTTGGCATTATAGGGTACAAAAAAAAACATAAATTAGAAAATCCTCATATGAAAAACACAGCTTTTGCATGGATTTGCAAAGATACACAAATCTCACTGGCACAGGACAAGGGGAAACTCAGACTATTTAAACACATGAGGGAGGGGAACCCCAGGTGTACACAATAGGTAATAAAGACATGACAACACACCAGACATTCCCCCAGACGTGAAAAATTACTGTCAAGAGAATTTGAAATGTAAGGGTTTGAGGTCATTTTTAAGACTGAGTGTGTTTTTCATATGAGGATTTCCTATATCATGTTTTTTTTATCTAGTGGTTCATTCTTTGCCACATTTAAATCTTTACTTTTGCAAATATTCAAGTCTCCTACAGATTTCCTGTTAATTTAACCCTATAATGCCAAATACGGTTTCTGAAATGTTTTGCGTCTGACACTTTTTGCATAATTTAATGGTAAAAACTTTGCTCTAAATCCTATTGTACACAATCAGATACACCTGATAACAGGGGGCAAAAGACTACACAACAAATAATCTTGACTTATCGCATAGTAATAAATTATTAATATT
>CAJRST010037777.1:1238626-1250118 GCA_907169785.1 Menidia menidia
CCTCCTTTAGACCTCCTTTAGTCCTCCTTTAGACCTCCTTTAGTCCTTTAGACCTCCTTTAGTCCTCTTTAAAGAGCTCCTTTAGACCTCATTTAGTCCTCCTTTAGTTCTCCTTTAGACCTCCTTTAGTCCTCTTTAAAGAGCTCCTTTAGACCTCATTTAGTCCTCTTTAAAGAGCTCCTTTAGACCTCCTTTAGTCCTCCTTTAGACCTCCTTTAGACTTCCTTTAGTCCTCTTTAAAGAGCTCCTTTAGACCTCCTTTAGCCCTCCTTTCGACCTCTTTTAGTCCTCCTTTAGACCTCCTTTAGTGCTCCTTTAGACCTCCTTTAGTCCTCCTTTAGTCCTCCTTTAGACCTCCTTTAGATCTCCTTTAGACCTCCTTTAGTCCTCCTTTAGACCTCCTTTAGTCCTCCTCTAGACCTCCTTTAGAGCTCCTTTAGTCTAAAGTCCAGTTAGATAAGGAAAGGTTTATCGATCGGAAACTCAAATAAATTGGAAAACTTCTTCAACTGGCAGTTGTCCACAGAGTAACTCTACAAAAGATAAAACAGCAAGTTTAAGGCCAGAAATGCACAAACTCAAATAGCCAGAACTATTGAAACATCATGGATAGTTTCACTGAAACAATATATAATATAATATATAATATTTACCATATAATAATTATTATTATAGTTATTAATATTATTATTATTATAATTGTAATATTTTATTCTGAATGAATGGAAGAGATCTGTTAATAAACCCCAATCATTAGTATCCTGAATTTATTAGAAACCATCTGAAAAAGTGGGGATTTAATATGATTAATGTAAACGTACCTCTCTCCTACGTTTATCTTCTAAATGCCAAATCATTTCTTGTTGTGTTGCTAACAGAAAATTCTGTCTTTGTTTATATTTCACAAGTACTCTGGAACTAGTCGGAGGACAAAGGTTGAAAGTTAAATTTAGGTGTAACCTGCCACCCTTTGGGTGAGTGGGGATCCATGGCCCACAGCCTGATGAGCCCAGCTCCATCTGTTGTTCCAGGGCTGACCTTACAGAGTAAATAGCAGTGACCCAAACGCTGAATAAACAACAAAGTGTGATGCACACTTGGTCTCAGCTGACTTCTAGCTCACACTACATGTGTGACACCACCCACAGACTCATCATCTGCTGTCTTTCATCTCATAGCACCGTCCATCCACTCAGCCTTTGCCTGCTCTTGCACAATAATATATTGATTTAATTTAATATTACACACCAATGCTGTGTGAGATATATATCAGTGTTGCTGTTTGAACTAATAAATCCTTTAAAAGTGTGATGTGAAGCACAAGAGTTGCATGGCCGGGACTATTTTTAATACTAATTGTATCTTGTGATGCTGCCAAACAAGTAAATCCACTTTCTGGTCAGTAATTACATCTGAATAACATTGTTATCTCAGGGGCTAATTGCTTCAGCACAGATGACTTCAAATGATGAGAGCTTATGACAACGCCCCTTTATTCAGATAGAATTAGTGTCACCAGAACTTACTCGTCCCAGCAATTAGACAAAACACACAAAAATACTGATTCCCTCTGTTCCACAGTCCGGATAGATGCCTCTGCTGAATAATCTGACTGTGTAACAGGGAATCAGTCTTTTTGTGTGTTTTATCTAATTGCTGGTCATATGAGACAGTCTAAATAGAGGACAGAGTCCTGCTGTGAGTAGGTGAGAAAAGCCCCCATTCTTAATTAAAATGGAAACAACAGGATGAAGCTGACCTCAGAAAACGCTCCACTCTCATTTCATTTAAATAAAAGGCAAAAGTACCTGCCTGGATTTCAGAGACTGCCTCGATGTATTTGCTCTCTTGCACTTCCGTGTCATCATGACAGGGAACTGGGATGAAAGTCAGAGAAAGTGATGAATCTGTAATGACTGAGAAAGCAGAGAGCATTTTTCTGGGATGCGGTCGCTTCGCCACTGAGCTAAACTCGATTCTATTCTGGAAATGAAACATGGCCATATTTAAGATTTAGTTCAACCAAAAGCCAAAGCAGAAACAGAGGAGTTTTGCACTCACCTCGAGCAGAAGTGATCCGCTATAAAACTTTACAGTCACCGACCCCGAAACTGCCCCTCTGAGGACCGGATCTGCTCCTGTTCTGGACCACCTGCAGGACTCTGGTCCCACCTTTCGTCCTGTTGCGTTTGCTGCCCATGGGCGGTTTTCCAGCGGAGGATGGAGGGATTATATATGTCATTTCCTCGATTATTTTTTTTTTTTCATAACTGCGCCGGTAAGCCTGGGAAAAGGACACTACAGCACTTTTTTCTGAACATCAAAGTTAGAATTCAGTCCTAGTAAAAGTGTTTATGAATAAAATATCTGGACTACAAATTGAGCGAAAGGGATTCTTTTTGGGAAAGTGTCCTAATTGCTTCCATTCACAATAGAAGACACGCTGAATGTTAAACTGTGAGGAGAGACTGGTTTACCTAATCCAATGACAGCAAACAATCAGGAAAGAGCGGATTTCCTCAAATCCTCTTAAATCACGGTGCAATCAAACCTAAAAGGTAAAAGCAACCAGGTTTCAGTATTCTGACCAGAGCTTTAAAGATCAGTTTCTACTTTAAGTGAGGAAAAACTCCCGATTTATACCCAATTTTGCTATTAAAATTATACAATTTTGTCTTTAATTACTTCCACAAACCTGAGAAATTCAGTCATTCACAGCTGTTGTCAAGAAAAGAAAAGAAAAATAAACTGTAATCCATTTACCAGTTGTGGTAAATCTTTAATAACTTCTCACGTGTTACGGGATATATAAGTTTTAAAGTGTGAGTGTCCTGTATTCCGACACTCTGGGCTGCACGTGAACGCCTCTGTGCTGCGTCACCCGGCGGTTGCCATGGAGATGCGTCCTCAGGCTGAAGCTGAAGCGAAAAGCGGAGCGACTCAGAAACATAAACATGGGCTGAGAAATAACCAAGTTCTGGGGAAACTAGCGACTATGTGGACTCTAAAAGAAGCGTCTCTAGTCTCCCGGCGTCCGGAGAACGGATGACCGGAAACCAGCTCTTCCTGGAGCTTTTCCCGGAGCTTTTCCTGGAGCTTTTCCTGGACCTGGATGTTGGCTCTCACCAAGAATCAAGAGTCTCAAAGGATGCAACTTTTCCAGGACAACTTCTTCTATCATTCGTATCCTGCTCATTTAGTTATAAACTGGATTTATGGGAATATTCTGTGTTTTTATATGAATTTTAGCCCACTGAGGACCACCCTGTAACATCTATTATCTATAAATAACCCCTTTGCGTAACGGTTTTTTCTCCTTAGCCCTTTGCTCTCAGCAGATTTAGACGGGGAAGTGGAGGAGATCTGAGAAACGAGAGGCAGGTTTTGGTGGAAGAGCAGAAGTTATGCAGAGCCCGGGCTCGCAAACTTTCCCTGGAAACCAACAGACGGAGAAAGTCAGTCTATCTCTTCATCCATCTATCCATCCATCTATCCATCCATCTATGTGTCTGTGTCCTTCTCTCTCTCCACCTGTAATCTGTCCACCTCCGTCCTGTCTGTCAAAGTAGTCGCTCCTCTGATGACTAAATCTGGAAAAGCTCACCCCCTTCTTAAGGCTGAATCCCTTACAGACCCTGAATCCCTGCTAAATGTATTTGATTAGAGGCTAAAAGTTACAGGCGTTGTTTTTACCACCCCAGTAAAATCCCTCTTCAGGCAAATTTAGGGCCATCCTTCCTCTAAATATGTCGATTCCACGTTTTCTCTCTTAAAAAATATGTATTCCTGTGTAGATTATTTTTAAAAATGTAACCAAAAGTGATCAAAAGTTACAAAGACATGTTTCCTCAGTGGGTTCATGTTGACTAAACCCTTCAGCTCTGCTTTATCCAGGTATTAAGCACCGGAGTGAACACACACTGCTCTTCTTTAGTTTGATTATCCTCCTTATCTTCTTATCATGCTTTAAAAAAAGGTTGACGTTGACCTAGATTGACCCCGCCGTTCCGGTCGCGGGTTGGTTTTCTCAGCTCACTCCTGCTGTAATTTATTAATGGCTCGGCTGAAAACATATCTGAAGGATCCGAGTCGGGTTTCTCTATCCAAAACGTAGCCGGACTATGTCTGATCAGAATCAGAATCAGAATCAGAATCAGAATAAGGTTTATTGCCAAGTAGGTTTTTAGACTTAGAAGGAATTTGCCTTGGTGTTTGGTGCACAACACAACACTTCTATGAGAAGCAAGGAAGGAAATAAAATGTAGAAATAAAAATATAGAACAGAAATTATAAAACTGAAAAATACAATCTTTAAAAATATAGATCTGAATGTGCAAATGAACAATTGAAATGTGCAATGTTGATGTGCAACGACAGACCAGAAAATGCTGAATGTAATAAATTAGTGAGGATGGGGGGGGGGGGGTGGGTGGGGGTCGCTGGCCTTGTTGATGAGGCCAGTTGCTGCTGGATAGAAACTCTTTATGGCGTGAGGTTTTGGTCCTGAAGGTCCTCAGCCTTCTGCCAGAGGGGAGGGTTTCAAAAAGTTTGTGACCAGGGTGAGAAGGATCAATCAATCAATCAATCAAGTTTAATTGTATAGCCCTTTACAATACCCAACAAAGCCATAAACCATACAAGCCATACAACAAAGCCATAAAACAATACAAAAAAACATACAAAACATACAGAAACAACTAAAAATGCTGTAGTGGTGCAGCGCTGCAGGGCATTAAAAGCCTTCCAGAAGTGCGTAGAAAGGAGCAGACAGAAGGGGTTTGTCTATTGTTCTTTTATTTATTTATTTTTGTTGTTTCTTGTGTTTAATGTGTACAATTTACCAAAATAAAGTGATTGATTGAAATGATTGAAAAAGGAGGAGACCTAAGAGACCCTAGTTCGAATTAAATGCTAATTTAAAAAAGTGGGTCTTAAGCTTTTTTTAAAAAAAGGCTGAGGTCAGTAGTGGTGCGGAGGTCAGGGGGTAGTTTGTTACACAGTCTGGGAGCAGACGTGATCAGACGTGATCTTTCCTGATCGTCTTTGCAGACGCCATTTTTGAGAGGAAGAGGGAAATCCCCCGCCGGCGGCCATTTTGATTGATTCCCATCTTGACTCCTGTGTTTGACATCTAAGGAAGCCTCTTTTTTGGGGTGTGGTGAGTCGCTGGGACTCTGGAGAAAGGACTTTAGCGGGGGGTGTTCTGGGTCTCTGGCAGTGATTTCCCAAACAGCCAATGAGACACCGTCCTGCAGAGGAGTCCAGCTCGCCGTTTTGGGCGTTTGCTTAAAGGATGTGAAGGCCCAGGAGGCTTTGGGGCAGAGAGGGTCGGGCCGGTCCGAGGCCTCTGGTTTTCCCTCCGTGGGTCCGTGCGGTTTTCTCCGGTCCGGTTGATCCTCATCACAGTCAGGAGAAACGGATGAGCTTTGGGATGCGAAAAAGGGGATGAAAAGCTTCTGAAAAACAACTTCCACACACTCCACCCCTGGGGGGCCACTGCCCCCCCCCATGCCTGAGGTCTTTCCCTGCTTCAACACAGCTGATTCCCATCAGGACGCTATTATCTGAACTCTCAGAGCTATCCGTCATATAATTATCTCGGACCAAAACGTCTTTGCAGACGCCATTTTTGAGAGGGAGAGGGACATCCCGCGCCGGCGGCCATTTTGATTGATTCCCATCATGACTCCTCTGTTTGGCCTCCTTCATGGAGGTGGGTTCTTGAAGGGAAGACTCAGGTGCGGAGATGACGGAGAACAAGGTTTATTGTAACAAAAAACAGTCATGAGTGAGTGAATGTCCATACAAAGTACAAATCAAGGCTGTGGAAAACTGTGAGCAAAGTATCAAAGCAATAAGTAAACAAGACTGTGGCAAAGTAACAAAATAAAGATTAACGAAACTGTGACAAGGCTGTGGAAAAACTATGGCAATGGCAAAGTAACAAAATAAAGAACAACAAAACTGTGGCAAAACTATGACTATGGAACAAAGTAAAAGACTATGGCAAAAAAGCTAACCTGGCGTGACGTGGGGGTGACGAAAGACAGACGACGAAAGACGAAAGGACGAAAACGCACTCCCACAAGACAAGGGGAAACGAGGACTATTTAAACACATGAGGGAGGGGAACCCCAAGTGAACACAATAGGTAATCAAGACATGACAACACACCAGACATTCCCCCAGACGTGACAACCACCTTTGGGGTGTTCTGAGTCGCTGGGAGTCTGGAGAAAGGTCTCTGGGTGAATTCACAACGATCTGTTTCCTGTTTCCTCTGCAGGGCGTTGGAGGAGAGGCGGCGGCAGTGGGACGCCCGGGAGCAGCTCCTGAGGGAAAAGCTCCTCCAGAAGCGCCGGCAGGAGGTCCAGGAGGCCACCGAACGCTACCAGAGAGCCCACCTCCCCCCCGCCCAGAGACCCAGGCAGGGTGGGTCCCCAACCCCCCACATAATGGTTCAAATCCGGGGCTACAGTGGGGGAAATAAGTATTTGACCCATTGCTGATTTTGCAGGTTTGCCCACTTACAAAGAATGCTTATTTTTCCTCATCAGAGATTTATCAATTTTTATAAATTCATATGACGTGATTTTCTGGAATTTTCTTTGGGATTCTGTCTTTCACTGTTAGAATGTACATATGATTAAAGTTATAGATCGTTGCATTCTTTGTAAGTGGGCAAACCTGCAAAATCAGCAAGGGGTCAAATACTTATTTCCCCCACTGTATGTTCCCAAAACGGTTGTTTGAATCTTTTGCTTTCTGGTGTTTTAGCTTTACGAAGGGCGGCTGCAAATTTAGAAGAGGCTCTCATTCAGATCCAAGGCAGCGCCTGGCAGCCTTCCCTCTCCTCCAGCAACACAAACTTTAACAGGTGAGACACAATTCTCATACCGGAGTCCAGAAATTAGCCCAATTGCTGCCATTATCTTGTTTAACCCTATAATCCCAAATGCATCATATTTGATTCATACGGTTTCTGAAATGTTTTGCGTCTGACACCTTTTGCATAATTTAATGGTAAAAACTTTGCTCAAAATCCTATTGTACACAATCAGATACACCTGATAACAGGGCGCAGAAGACTACACAATAAATAATCTTGATTTGTTTAACCCGTTAAAGCCTGATCCAAGAATAAAACAAAACAGAAAATTATTATTTTTTGTTTGAATTCCTTATTTGGCCTTTTAACAAAATATGTAAAAAGAAAAAACAAATATACATTTTTAGTATTAATAATTTATTACTATGCGATAAGTCAATATAATTTTTTGTGTACAACATTTCAGAAACCTTATGTATCAAATATGGTACGTTTGGCATTACTGGGTTAAATTATTAATATCAAAAATGGATTTCTGTTTTTTCTTTTTACATATTTTGTTAAAAGTGCCAAAAGACTTCAAACCAAAAAAAAGTTTTGTTTTATTCTTGGATCAGGCTTTAAAGGGTTAATTTTAGTCAGATTGCCCTTGAGACGCCTGGATTTGTAACTATTTGTAACTGAGAACTCAGGAATGGTATTTATATCTTATCTCTTTTTTTATGCAGCGGCGCTCCGTCTCCAAAGCCTCCCACGGTTTGTAGGTCCTCTCACCGCCGGGCGCTCTCCGCTGTGGAGGCCTACACCAAACTGCTTCAGGAGCAGAGCAGGACGGAGAAGTATCGGGATCCCAGTCCAGAGGTAGTTTTGCTCATTCAATTTAACCCTTTAAAGCCTAATCCAAGAAAAATAGGAGGAATATTGGATTTTTTTAGTCCGAAGTCTTTCTTTGGCCCCTCAACAACATATGAAGAAAATAAAACAGAAATTGTTTTTATCAAATTAGCGTGCAATAAGTAAAAAATGTATTTTGGTGTAGTCTTCTACTGGCTGTTATCAAGTATATCTGAATGTGTACAACAGGGGTTTGTCAAAGCTTTTACCACTGAATGATGCAGAAAGTCTCAGATCCAAAAGACTTCAGAAACATTATAGGGTTAAACCTGTGAGATCCCCCCAAAAATACAAGTTCTGTACTGAGATGTTGACATCAGAAGTTCCTGTTTTGTTCCTTAATCACCTAATTCACACATTTTGAAAAACCTTAACAGTTACTTTAGATTATTTTTGTACGTTTTGACTCTGACATCATGTTTATAATGTAATATAATTTCTTCATGTGAGGACCCCAGGAAGATTAGTGGCCATTTTTTTGGCAGCTAATGGGGATCCTAATAAAACTAAACTAAACTAAACTAAGACATCACTTATAAAGGAATTACTGATTCCACAAACTCATTAATGGGACTGACTTTTGCTAAAAAAAAAAATCCTGTTTTATCTAATTTACTTCAACAAAGGTTGTCCTCTAGGGGGCAGTGCGACATAAACTCCATGTAATCAGTAACATAAGTAACCCCAAAAGCTTCCACATCCTCCATCAGGGTTTCAAACAGGGTTTCCATGTTTTCCTGCCTCTACACACCTGATTCTGATTAAGTGGAGCCACAAAAACAGAACTGGGCTCTGAGAGTTCAGACGATAGTGTTGAAGCAGGGAAAGACCTCAGGCATGGGGGGGGGCAGTAGCCCCCCAGGGGTGGAGTGTGTGGAAGTTGTTTTTCAGAAGCTTTTCATCCCCTTTTTCGCATCCCTGTTTCTAGGGCAGCCCCTCGTCAGAGAGCCTGTCGAGCAAGGACAGTTTGGAGAACGAGGACCCAAACCAAAGCTCGTCCGTTTCTCCTGACTGTGATGAGGATCAACCGGACCGGAGAAAACCACACGGACCCACGGAGGGAAAACCAGAGGCCTCGGACCGGCCCGACCCTCTCTGCCCCAAAGCCTCCTGGGCCTTCGCGTCCTTTAAGCAAACGCCCAAAACGGCGAGCTGGACTCCTCTGGAGGACGGTGTCTCATTGGCTGTTTGGGAAATCACTACTGGTAACCCAGAAAACTCCCAGCTAAAGTCCTTTCTCCAGACTCCCAGAGACTCAGAACACCCCAAAGAAGAGGCTTCCCTGGATGTCAAACAGAGGAGTCAAGATGGGAATCAATCAAAATGGCCGCAGGCGGGGGATTTCCCTCTCCCTCTCAAAAATGGCGTCTGCAAAGACGTTTTGTTCCGAGATAATTATATGACGGATAGCGCCACGGAGAATGTGTCAAACGAAGACCCGAAGCCGGAAAAGCTCCAGAAAGATCCCCAGGCCTCCATAAATAATCTCAACAAGGTTTCAGACTCTGTGTTCAGCCCTGAGAAGCCACCACAAGCAGGCCCCCCACCGGCTAACATCCAGTTAGCATCTCGTTCAGCCTGTGAGGTCCGACTCGTTAAGGGGATCCTGAAGAAGCAGTCCAGGTTTGAGTCCAGGTTTGAGTCCAGAGAGGCGATACGGACGTGTGAACCAGACCGTTCGGGTTTCCCAAACCACGTGGCGTTAGCCATCAGAGACAGTGTGGAGCTATCCCGAAATAAAGCCAAAGACCCGAGGGTCAGCAATACGGTCAGGAAGAAGCTGAGATGGTTTGATGAGGTCCATCTGGACCAAGAGGCCGAAGACTTGACCGCGATGCGTCAGATTAAAGGCGGTTTTTATACTCTGAATCCACCAAAACCGAGCCGGACTGCTAACTGCAGCGCTTATCACTTTACAAAAGAGGCCTGGACGGATGTGGGGGTTCAGGTAGATCGGCCCAGGGACCAGGCGGGCGATTTCAGGGCGTCCCGGACCAGAAAGGGCGCCGTCATCCGACCCCAGTCGGCCGGCGAAGTGAGTCGGATCGCCAAAGTCCAGGGGAGGATCGCGGTGCCCCGCCCACCCCCAAAGACGGAAAAAAAGGGTCTCCTCTCACCTCCTGTAGTCCCATCAGACCCCACCACCACAATGCACACAACTCTGCCCCCCCCTGGCTCTCACTGTCTCCCAGAGGAAACCACACTCGTTTCAGGCCATCAAGAGACTGAGATCTGCAGGAGAAGGGGGGTGGCGCACAGTGAGAGAGGACTCTGTCTGACTTGCACGCCCACAGATGAGGAGATTTCTGAGCTCTGGCGTGGCGTCCGCTGTGCTTTAAACACAAAGGACGGTAATGTATCCGCACACCTCTCACACAGCTCCGGATAGATGTTGGATCTGTACACAGTTTGTCTTTGTGGCCTGTCTGTTTCTGAGGCAGAGGATAGCTCATGCAACATGGCCGCCCACCGAAACGGAGCTGGTGACAAAGTTCTTTATCCCAAAAACAAAAAGGCCGTTGTGAATCTTCTCATTTGAATGTAAAAAGGATTTGCATAAAATCCAGCCGGAGCTTCAGATGCATAATGTCTGTGTGACGTCTTCTATGGCTGTTTTAAGATTTTCCCTGATTTCTATCAATAGGATTTGTTTTGGCTTGTATTTGGTGTTTTCCTGTTGATGGAAACTTTAATTTGCAAACGTTATGGCACTGTAAAAAGCACATTTAAAAATCCTACCATCACCTTCAGATGAACAACCGCACGCAGAACTTTACACCATATTATTGATCTAAGACAAGTTGTCTGTGAAAGCTCAGTATAGACTCAGTGTTTCCTCCTGAATTAAGCAGATTAGAAGCAGCCAGGTAATTTCTTCCTTCCCGGAAAAGCCGATTCCCACATTATTTAGAGTCCATCATTGAACTTTGAGAAAGATCATTTAGAAAATGTAGAAACTTTAGATTGTTTCCAGTCTTTACCCCACAGTCGGATCCATTAGAAAAACCCAAGAGCTACATCTCAGACTCTTCCAAAAGGCTTCCAAATTGATTTATTTATTTATTTATTTAATCATGACAGTGCACATTAATGAACAATCTCATACAGATTGTAAATGAGCCAGATTATAGCATAGTTGCTAATTTGCATCTGTTGTCCTGAGGCAGGAAGACAAAACACAAAATCACATAATACAATATCAGTTAAAACAGAGAGACACACGTTCATTACATTTCATGCAAGCACAATTAGAAAAACGTGACTTGTGTCAACTAAAGGTGTCTCAGCTCTGGAGGAGTTCAGGACAGAGTGGAGATATCTGACAGAGTGTGAACGCCTCATACCAGCTGTCAGGCCCAGAGGTGGAGATGCTGATTTGTGCTAGTTCTGCTGCCACAGGGCTAAAGATGTCCACCATCAACCCCCCATAAACCAAACCCTCCACGCTCAAACCCGGGGCCATCTGGCTCAGCTTCAGCCGGCTGAAACTGGATCTGTTTCACATGATCTGGATTGGAGTTTTTCTTCTCTTTCTGTATGTTCTTGCACAGATTTGGTTGTTTGGGTGGTTTTGAGCTAATCGTCTTCTTTCAGCAGGAGCCGCCCACAGAAGGCAAACCCTGGAGAATGGGCGGGTTTTGAGGAAACCCGGTCCTGAACAGGGCAAAGACTCTCCTGGATCAGGCCGTAGACGACTCCCCCAGAGCTCCCAGGTCAGTGGGGTGTGTGTGTGTCTGTGTGTGTGTGTGTGTGTGTGTGTGTGTGTTGG
>CAJRST010037777.1:1343610-1369592 GCA_907169785.1 Menidia menidia
GTTTTATATTACTTTATCATTAATGATGAAGTCATATAAAACTGTATTTAAAAATGCCTTTACCTTTAAATGCTGTGAATATTTTTACATACAGTTTTATATTACTTTATCAGTTAGATGTTTTAACCATGCTGTAAATCTAACTATTCAATTATGTGTACTGTCAATTGTCTCTGTTTGATTTCTCACAAAAGCTTTGTATGAGCCAAAACCTTGCCATCTTCAAAGAAATAGAAAAAAAGTAGGAGGAAAATAAATAAATGTATCAAGGAAGGTAGAATCAAACATTTAAACTCTATTTTGAGTTCTCAACTCAAAGTCAAAGCGAGCCGTGGCGTTTTTGTGCTCGACAAAACGATTTTTTGCTCGTGCAGGTTTTCCTTCGATTCCGCCCTCTGAACCCGCACGAATCTCTGCAAAGCGTTCGGTTACCAGCAAATTCCAAACAAAATACAGCCAAAACTGTGAGGAAATCAATACCCTTTACACAGCCAAAAAATAGCACCCGGTTTCAGACAAAGCATGTGCTGTAACACGGTGCAGTCGGATTGAATTCGCCTGAATTCTTTAGCTTTCACACTGTGGTACTTCACAGATAATGATACAATAATAGATCATAATGAATATATTCCACTTCCCTGGATCCACATTGACTCGGGTTCCTTATTCTAACTTTGACTGATTCATACTTTTCAAAGAGGTTTTTCCTTTTGGTGTGTGGCCTTAAAATCAAAGCGATTAAAAAGGGCGGGTTTCGCATGCCAACATGCTTGTGTCAGCATTTTGGCTCCTTGTCGAAAACTCTTCAACAGGTTCAGTAACTAACACATCCGGCTGGTTTAGAGGCAGAACGAAGGGCCACGGCTTCAGTCGGAGGGAGGAAGTCCACTCGCAGTAGCTAGTGTTACACAGGGGATCAGGACGTTCTTTGAGGACCTTTATTCCTCTGGAATTACAAATTCAGCTCACTCGGGGAAGAGACTTTGCTCCTTTTTTCCCCTCTCTGTGAGCCGTCCCCTCATCGTTAGCTGGGATTTTAACCCCGTCCCTGCCGTTCTCTGCATTTTCAGATGCGTTTTCTAAAATTATAAGCCGTCTGTTTTCCCCTTTTCCGCAACAACTGATCCACACTATTGTGTTGAAACAAATGTGCTGGGAGCAGAACGCAGGTTTGAACACAAAGCCCTGAGGAAAGTTGTCTTGACGAACCTTTAGCCCAAACAAAGATGAGCTCAGCCTGACAACCTTGGCATTTTAACGACCCAGCGTTTTTAGGTGACCAAGCGTTTCTCTTTTAGGCCCCAGGGGCTTGGGAAAGGTTTGTTCTTTTACAATTCATCAGGGTAGGTTTCAGGCATCGCTGTTTGCTATGTAGCGGCTTAAAGATTCCTCCATTTCTTCACTATTGCTTTAACTTTAAATGATATTGTCACTTAGCTTTGAATGGTGCTGTGTTTTTTTTTACAGGCACAGTTATATTCAATCAAACAAACTTATGTAGCATAATTAATGACTGAATCTGATCTTTTGTTATGAGAAATTGTATGTATAGGGTAAAAATAACAGTGACCAACTAGAACCCTTCCTCAGAATATTACAGTGATTTTCTGACACATTTAGACGAACTTGAGCTATTGAAAAATATGGTGAAATGGAATCATAATTGTTAGAATTCGAGAGGTTCAGTTGTAAAACCGGACCTGTTCCCTCCATGTGTTTGTCCTCCCACCTTATTTACTTGGATGTCTGCATAAATCCCTCCCCCCCCAAACACTCAAGCACTCCTCTAGATCTGCAGAGTTTCTGAGATCTCTCATGTGTGGCTCACATTCTCGTTTTACACAAAGACAGCTAGAGATACTGTTGGTGCAGAAATGAAAGAGGGGACAGTCTAAATCTCCCCAATCATAACAAATCAGCGATTCAACCTCCGGCACCGGGCTAAGCAGATTACTGTCATTTTCCGGCACTTGTCCCTTGTAGCTAACACCCTCCAATTAGTAAATCCCGCTGTGCATATCTGAGCCCTGACAGGGAGCCACCGTGACAAGCAGAGAAATTAGAAGTCCTGCATGTTAATTTAGCATGCTCCGGCAATCTGCGTCGTCCTCTCAACGCTTTCGGGGGGGAAACGCATGCTGAAGGAATGCACGACGGCAAAGAGGGGAGACATTAGCAACAACAATAAAGCCACAAAACAAACGGCTGCATTAGCATTTAGTTTGATTGGGCTGTGAGTCACCTTACAACACCTCTGGCACAAAAAAAACCATTAAAAAAACACTGTGCTATTAGTCAATTTGTTAATACAACGTAATAACATATCCCAGCCAGATCTTTCACCTTTTATCAGCGCTTTTGGGTTTTAACGCGCAGTTATTGCTATTAACACACACACTGATAATCTCATAAACTCATCTATGCACACAGGTCTGGTTTTCATGAAGACCTGGCCATGTGAGGATAATTTTTGCCCCCAAATGGTGCATTTGGGGGCATTTGGAGTCATCAAACACCAACTGGTCTAAACAGGATTTCAACAGGAAGATTTCATGATGTCGTGTCGTTTTAAAAATGCACTCAAATCTGCTCTTTTTGCTCCGTCATGTCAACGCCATTTAGATTTTAACCCTGTAATGCCAAATGTATCATATTTGATACATACGGTCTCTGAAATATTTTGCGTCTGACACCTTTTGCATAATTAAATGGTAAAAACTTTGCTCAAAATCCTATTGTACACAATCAGATACACCTGATAACAGGGGGCAGAAGATACACAAAAAATAATCTTGACTTATCGCATAGTACGGTAAATTATTAATATAAAAAATATATTTCTGTTTTTTATTTGTACATTTTTTGTTAAAAGGCCGAATAAAGAATTCAAACAAAAAAAAAGTAATTTTCTGTTTTGTTTTATTCTTGGATCAGGCTTTAAAGGGTTAAATCTGGATACGATTGATAGGGATAGGCTCCAGTTCTCCCCATTAGGGAATAACCGGTAACGATACTGGATAGATGGATGGATACGATTGAAAATCCCCTTTTTTGGCGCTGTCAGATTGTCTTACCTGATGCTGCTGGGTCATCCTGAATGGCATCCCTGCAGAACCCGGCTTGTTCTGCAGACACAGGCTCCCCGGCGTGGATATCTGCTGGTTCTGGAAATGCAGGGCCGGGTGCGTCTGGCTCTGGCCCTGTTGGGGCGGCTGCTGCTGGGGCTCCGGCTTGCTCCCGGCGCTGGGCATCATGGACAGGGTCTGGGGGGTGGGGTGGGAGGCTTTGGGGCTGAAATGCAACGTGGGCTTGGTGCTGATCCCCTTCATGTCCAACTGGTGCGAGCCGGTGTGGCCGTTGGACTTGAAGAGGCAGGTGCTGATCCCTTTGTTTTGGGGCCCGATTCTCTGACTCAGGCCACCCGGACCGGACCCCTTCTCCTGGGGGAAGGTGCTGGTGGAGGAGTGGGTGCTCATGGCCGGGGCCCAACTGGTCATGGTCTGGTGGTGGTGGTGGTGGTGGAGGAGGGAACTTGGCTGCTGCTGGTTTGCCGCCATCTGCTTGAGCTGCTGCGCGTGGGATATTTTTGGCCAGCAAGAAGAAGACGAAGACACGTCTCTGGGGTTTCCTCCCTGAGCGTTAGCGTTAGCGTTAGCTTTCTGCGACGAGAAAGCGCCGGTCAGGGCGAAGGAGGGGCCGGCCGAGGCCGGGCGGAGTTGGGGCGACCCGCCGTGCACAGGAACGAAATCCCCAGAGTGCTCCGTCTTTATCGGTTTCTCCACCGGGGAACACAGACCGGCCGTTGCTCCGGCCGAACTCGGCCGGCCTAGATCCAAACCGAACGTGTCGTCCTGCTTTAGCATCTTCTCGAACTCCAGATCGTTCAGAGGCGGCACCGACTTCGTCAACTCGTCAAACAGATCCTGGAGCTCCGGGTCAATCTGACCACTGCTTTCATCCTTAAAGTCGAAGATCATCTCGGAGTTTGACTGGCCGCAGGACTGGATCTCCATGGGCTCTTTCTTCATCTCTTTCAGAGTCATGTTGAACACGTCGGAGCCCATCACGTGGGGCAGCATGTAGCTCTTCCTCTGCATGCCCGAGGCCGAGGACCCTTGCAGGGGGTGGGACTGGTTCAGGTTGTGGTTGCAGGTGACGTGTCCCATAACGCCGGGGTCCACGCGCACGCGCTTAAAGTCCGACCCCGAGAAGCTGCAGGACAGGCCGTTCTGCTTGGGGTTGTGCCCCGGTGCGTTCCCCTCCATTTTCCGTCGGAGGGATCCTTGAAGCTGCAACACACAAGATTCAGTTAAATTAAATTCAATTTTATTTATATAGCGCCACATCACAACAACAGTTGTCTCACAGCTTTCCAAACAGACAAGGTCAGACCCTACTCTGAAGTTAATTACAGAAACCCAACAATTCCCACCATGAGCAAGCACTAGGCGACACAGGCAAGTAAAAACTTCCTTTTAACAGGCAGAAACCTGGAGCAGAACCATGGCTCAGGTTGGGCAGCAGAAATCCACTTAGAAAACACAAAGGGTAAGATCCCCCCGGACAAAGAGCTGAAAGGCTGAAAATTATTGACCCTGTAATGCCAAATGTATCATATTTGATACGGTTTCGGAAATCTTTTGCGCCTTTTGCATAATTTAATGGTAAAAACATTGCTCAAAATCCTATTGTACACAATCAGATATACCTGATAACAGGGGGCAGAAGACTACACAAAAAATAATCTTGATTTATCGCATAGTAATAGATTATTAATATTAAAAATGTTTTTCTGTTTTTTCTTTTTACATATTTTGTTAAAAGGCCAAATAAGGAATTAAAAAAAAAAAGTAACTTTCTGTTTTGTTTTATTCTTGGATCAGGCTTTAAAGGGTTAAGGACATATATGTCATGGAGGACTTGACCCGCAGAATAAGACTAAAGATGGATTCCTGTGTGGATTATTTACTTTGCAGTGACTAATTGAACATATTTCTTTACCAGCTGGAGTCATATCCTAATCCGGACGGAATATAGTTTTGTTTATGTTGTGTATGTGTTTGTTTCTGTTTTTTTTCCTCTCCTTTTTTTCTTTTTCACACCTTGTAATTGTTAAAAATAAAGTTAAAAAAAAAGGAAATACAAAGGGTAAACTCACTGAATACACTACCTTCACTGTGATGTAATCAATGTATTATCAAATGTGTGAGAGGCTTCTTTATCCTCTCAGTAGAAAGATTGACCCCACTCACTATTCCTAGTTCAGGTAAAGACTTCCTTAATATTAACAACAGAACAATAGTTCTGAAAACCTTTAATTCAATCACACTGGAAGGGTAAAGGATCTCCATGCATACAAATCCCACTTCATGGTTAATTCAAAGCCCGTGTACACTATAAATTTGGGGAGTTGAAGAAGAAGCAATAACGTCTAAAGTGCTTGACTCGTGCACATTGTAAATGAACTGGTCACACCACTTTGTAAGACCATCCAGTTCCATTTAGATAACGCCAGCTAAACTGTACAGTTTTATTTAAACAGCAACGAAGCGGTGAAAATGGGTTTTGATGTGTAGTCTGAGCACAGCAAATGGGACGAGCAGATAGTTAGGAATCTGATACAGTCGACAGAGCGCGGAGGGAAGAATAGGGGCTTTGTCTGTTTCCCTCATTTGCATACATTATATTTTCCTCCATTGTGCTCGCTTAGATAGCAGAGTTTCTCCTTTGTGGCTGAGATTCTGCTTAACATGCTGGTGTGGATATCTGATTTCCTTTTGTCCTGAACTCATGTCTTCATCCAGGTATGAACACGACTTACAGCCCAATCCGCTCATTATAACTCCCCATCTCAGAAAAAAGAAGTAAAAATAACTAAAAGGAGCATTTCTTCTCGCAAAGACGATTTTCTTTGTTATAGCAATTTTATCAAATAACTCAGTTTGCCCTTTTCCTTAACTCTCTGAATCATGAAATCATGTGTGACTCAACTCATCTCATAAATAAGCCGGTCTGTGATCGTGTTTTATGCACAGCCACAAAATGGCTCCCTTTGTACACCGGTGTCAGTACAGGAGAGCAATATCAGGGTATTGTCTATTTCACCGTGGGAACAAATTTGAGTCATTTCCACCTGCTGGCACACATTACACAGAGATGATTCATGCTGGAGGGTTTCAGTGAATCCACTCTTCACTGCATATCGGCTCTGTTTACATCTGTATTAACTCTGATAATGCTTCAAGAACAACTCTAACCATACATTTTAATCAATGCACATGTGCATTTTCAGCCTAGCAAGCCTCCTTTTTAAAAAATCTAATAAGTTAATGTGCTTGCGTTTGGTACGCCAGAAAGAAAAATGATCTATTGTGCTCAGCATTGCTGTTGACTGCCACTTTGTGCACAAAATAATGCCTTTTTTCTTAAGAATTTCTTAAAAGGTCAAAGATTTCCATGAAACCCATTTGTCAATGGAAGCGTCAAACTAAATCAAACATGGCCAGTTGTGTTCCACAAAGAATAATAAATCAGCTGCAGAACTGGGTTGAAACGTTTAGTTTTTACTCCCCGGTTGGTTGTTTAGTCTTTTCTGTGCAGAGAAACACAAACCCCACCAGCCAGGGTTGTATTTAAAACCCTGTTACACATAGTGGAGAGGTTTTGGTATTTGTCCAATACTCTGACAGCCATGTTACAACAATAATGATATCTTATATCCAGGAAAAAGTTGAATAATTCTATTCCTTTACTGAAGTTAGGAGTAAAAATTAACACCTAAACCAAGAAACAGTATTTCTTTACATGTAAAATGATAGAATACGCATTATTAAAGGATATTCTACAGAAAAGTTCTATAGAAGAGAAGAAGTTTTGTGAGCTGATGTGCTGTAATGGCTGCGAGGTCAAGTTATTCTTAATGAATCAACTGCAATTTAAAATGAAAAATGCTTAATTTGCTCCAAAACACAAAGGAATGTTGCTTGTATGTTGTTGTTTTTTTTTCACAGTACAGTTTCCTGGATGTAAAAAGGCCCTTTAGTGTGCGATCCATTTTCCGGGGAAGGCACGAGAAAACTCCTGGTTCAAGGAACTGTCTGTGAAAGCACATCATGATTAATGGATAGCACAGTGTGTGTTGCGAAAAGCTGTTATGAGATAGGGTTGCTTCACTCCTCACTCCACTCCGCGCTATTTAAAATAGACGCTGGTTACGAGCCGATTTTAATTTAAAGCCGATTCCTCTGTCTGTTGACTGCCGTCGCACGCGTCCCGACACCGACTTCTACACGTTTGTTTGAAATAAAAACTGCACGGCTCTTTTCATAAGCGTCAGGAGGGCCGTCCTGTTGGCTCCTCGCTCAGCTCTCAGAAGCTGTGGCCTCTTAGCTGGCCTCAAATCCTCGTGACTGATCTCCAAGTGATCTGAAAATAGATTTTTTGATTAACATTTAATGAGCTCAGAAGCTCTGAATCACTTTGAAAGTGACTCCTGCTATAAGACAGCCCTAAATGTATGTATTAAATACCCTTAAATACCCTCAATATTAAGAGGAAATTTATTTCTTTTTACACCAACATTCAGCGTTTTAAGAAATAATAATTTCCCACTGTTTAAATTTTTAAAAATCTTTTCACTTGAGGATGGGATTTCTTTTCTGTGGTGCATTAACCCCGTAATGCCAAATGTATCATATTTGATTTATACGGTTTCTGAAATGTTTTGCGTCTGACACCTTTTGCATAATTTAATGGTAAAAGCTTTGTTAAAAATCCTATTGTACACAATCAGATACACCTGATAACAGGGGGCAGAAGACTACACAAAAAATAATCTGGACTTATCGCAGTAATAAATTATTAATATAAAAAAATTATTTATGTTTTTTCTTTTTACATATTTTGTTAAAAGGCCAAATAAGGAATTCAAACAAAAAAAAAGAAGTAATTTTCTGTTTTGTTTCATTCTTGGATCGGGCTTTAAAGGGTTAAAATGACGTTTTTTTGTGGTCAGAAACATGAAAAATTCATTTTTGTTTTTTCTTTTTACATATTTTGTTAAACCAAATAGAGACTTAAAACCAAAATAAGTAATTTTCTGTTTTGTTTTATTCTTGGATCGGGCTTTAAAGTGTTAAAATGATATCATCTGTGGTCAGAAACATGAAGAATTCATTTTTGTTTTTTCTCTTTACATATTAAAACCAAAAAAAGTAATTTTCTGTTTTGTTTTATTCTTGGATCAGGCTTTAAAGGGTTAATGTGGCTTCTCTGTGGCAGAACCTGACCTTGAGCACGTCAAAGGAGACTTATCAATTCATATACGCTGGAAGGCCGGTGGCTTTTGTGTCAGACTGAGCGTGTGTGATGCTGAACGCTGTGGAAGGGGCTCCGGGTGAACCATCACAGGCCACCAACACCAGACCTCCTGGATCTGTCATTCCAGGGGCACAAAGGCTCAAAGGTACAGAGCAAGAGCAGGCAGAGGTGGGGACTCGAGTCACATGACTTGGACTCGAGTCGTTAAAATCACGACTTGAGACTTGACTTGAAAAAATGCTCAAAGAATCGGACTTGACTTTGACTTTCATGCCATTGACTTCGGACTTGACTCGACTTGAAGCTGTTTACTTGAAAAGACTTGATATTTTTTACTCAAAGTCTTAAAATTTAAAACACAGTATTTATAAAGTGGCGTCATTAATTAATTTCACTCATTCCGTATCGATATCCACAGACCGTCACTATGTTTTTCCTCTCTCCTTATGTATGGATGTGTCAAATTAACAGGATTTGGACGTTTAAAAAAACGCGGCAAAGCTACAGAGCTCAGGTAACGAAATACGAAATAACCGCTCGAATATGCTTCCGCGAGGGATTTCTTTTGGCTACGTAGGTTATGAAATTTCGACTAAAAAACAAACGGCAACTTGTAAAACATGATGGAGATGCCACGACGTCCAACTTTGTCCGTTAGGTGGCACTTTTCTTTTGCTGTAAGATAGTTGACTTTAGCTAAGGTGGGGACTCGAGTCACATGACTTGGACTCGAGTCATTAAAATCACGACTTGAGACTTGACTCGGACTTGAGGACAGAGACTTGAGACTTACTTGAGACTTGCAACACAGTGACTTGGTCACAGCTCTGAGAGCAGGTTTAGAGGCTGTGAGTCTGCTCTTTCAGTGCAAAAGGCTGAGCTTACCAGGCTTTAATCTTTCCACCAGAGCCCTGAAACATGTTGCAATGTTCTCCTGAGAGACCCAGAGACCTCCCTCTCGGCATTCGACACGGAAAAAAAACATTCCCAAAATAAGGAATAAATACAACTTACTGTGTTCCCAGGGAGACATAATATTTATGTGGGTTTTGCAGGTTGCATACTGTTGCAACAGGGAATTTAGGCTCGTTTATTGCCAGATAAGAAACAAGAGCCCCCACACCAGGGCCAGCGATCGGCTATCAAACCGGATTCTTCTGCCCGGAGAACTGTGGAGATCTCAGCTGAATTATGAAATTTGTACGAGCCATCTCAAGCTGGGAGCTATATCCAAAAAAAACATCCTGGATAAGTTGAATTTTCTGAATTATTCAAAGGCTGAGGCTGAGACGCAGTGTGCACAGAGTCAGATCGGGGCAGGGTGGTAATGTTAGTAATGTTCTTTTTTTTTATTTAAATCAATTCCTGTTTGCTAAAGGTCTGTTTTTACTCATAGCAAAGTGTAGAATGCATTAAATCCATTTTTTTTACACTTCGAAACACAAAAAAGTGGTTGTTTTGACCAACAAAGCAGCGTTTAGTTGGACAATAAGATGGCGATTACTCAACAATATTGCAAAATTTTAACGGCTAAGGGTCTGATTCAGAATTTTACCTGATACAAATAGTTTTTTCCCCCTTTTTTTTTTAAACGTGTTCCATCTCCTTGTGTGGGGCATGTGACTGTTCCTGTTTGCTAAAGGTCTATTTTTAATCATAGCAAAGTGTAGAATGCATTCAATCCATTTTTTTACACTTCGAAACACAAAAAAGCAGCGTTTAGTGGCAACAATGTGGCAAAAATATTAACAGCTAAGAGTCTGATTCAGAATTTTACCTAATAAAAAATTGTTTTTTCCCCCCTAAAAAGCCAAACAAAGGAGCGTGTTCCATCTCCTTGTGTGGGGCATGTGCCTGTTCCTGTTTGCTAAAGGTCTGTTTTTACTCATAGCACAGCAAAGTGTAGAAAGCATTCAACCCATTTTTTTACACTTCGAAACACAAAAAAGTGGTAGTTTTGACCAGCAAAGCAGCGTTTAGTTGGAGAATAAGATGGCCATTACTCAACGATATGGCAAAATATTAACAGCTGAGTGTCTGATAATGTTTTTATTCCCCCTAAAAAGCCAAACAAAAGATCCTGTTCCATCTCCGTGTGTGGGGCTTGTGCCTGTTCCTGTTTGCTAAAGGTCTATTTTTACTCATAGCAAAGTGTAGAATGCATATAATCCATTTTTTTACACTTCGAAACACAAAAAAGTGGTCGTTTTGACCAGCAAAGCAGCGTTTAGTGGCAACAATGTGGCAAAATATTAACAGCTAAGGGTCTGATTCAGAATTTTACCTGATAAAAAATTGTTTTTTTTTCCTCTGAGAAGCTAAACAAAAGATCCTGTTCCATCTCCTTGTGTGGGGCATGTGCCTGTTCCTGTTTGCTAAAGGTCTATTTTTACTCTTAGCAAAGTGTAGAATGCATTCAATCCATTTTTTTACACTTCGAAACACAAGAAAGTGGTCGTTTTGACCAACAAAGCAGCGTTTAGTGGCAACAATGTGGCAAAATATTAACAGCTAAGGGTCTGATTCAGAATTTTACCTGATAATTTTTTTTTTTTTTCCCTAAAAAGCCAAACAAAAGATCCTGTTCCATCTCGGTGTGTGGGGCTTGGGCCATAAGGCTGCACGGGGATGTGTGCACGGGTTCACGGCGTGCCTGACTAATAAGGCCGGTGTGTGTTGGGACAAAAGCAGCACACTGCAGAGGTGGGCTACTTTTGGCTCATCAGCACTTTGCATCCCCACACTTCCTGACACAGTTGTATTAGATTGAGGCTGCCCTCCAGAGAGCAGCGGGAGAGAAGGATGAACAGAAGCAGCCAGGAAAAAAAAAGAAAAAAAAAAAAAAGGAGTAAGGCTGCTTTTGTGGCAGCCTCTGGGAAAAAGAAAGATGATAAGACCTCCTTTGAAGAGAAATCATCCATTATGTTTATTGAAGGCAGATTTTTTTAAACAGTAACTGTAGCTCAGCTTCAGCATTACATGGTTTTAAAAAAAAAATGCAGCTCTCACACAAAAATCCTATTACAGAAACTGTTTCACACACAGATTTTTCTAAATGTAAAGATTAGGAAAGCCAGCCATCCAATCCGTCTTTACTTTTGCATCAGACTGTTTCTAGCTCTTAGTTATAGAAAACATATTTATTAAGTAGGAATAAGGCCATAGCTCTGTCACAGTGGTAGCCAAGTAATCAACCTTTCGTTGTCAAAAAACACAAGGTGTTGTGTTTTTTGTACAATAAAGGAAGTCTAAGTCTAAGTCTAAGTCTTAAGGTGGTGCTTCCATGACTGAGGAAGCAGAAAAAGACTCACAAATACACAAAGTTATGCAACAGTGTGCGCACATGCAAAGCTCCTCTTTGATAGTTGTAGTCAATCGAACCATTAATCCAATAACGACCGAATACTCTTGGCCTTTAAAAGCCTATTGTCAATTATACTATACAAGTATATCCTCCTGTCCGACACCATGATGAGAGCGGAGGGGTGGTGACTTGTAATAACCCATATTTCTATTCTCAGATCTATATTTTTAAAGATTGTACTTTTTAGTTTTATATTTTCTTGTTCTATATTTTTATTTCTACATTGAATTTCCTGTGCACCAAACACCAAGGCAAATTCCTTGTAAGTCAAAAACCAACTTGGCAATAAACCTTATTCTGATTCTGATTCTGAAATATGGAAGAAAAACAAGAACTAAACCTAATCGAACCATTAATCCGATAATGAGCGAATACTCTGGGCCTTGAAAAGCCTATTGTCAATTATACTATACAAGTATATCCTCCTGTGCGACACCATGATGAGAGCGGAGGGGTGGTGACTCTGTGGGGCATTAGTCCAGACGTAGAACAGGTCACCCACATCGCAGTGACAGCCGTCACATCTCATCACGCATAAGGCTGCAGAACCACGACAACAATGTCGCCTCACATCCACATGTCACTCCCAAACACAGACACGTCTCCCCAGGACCGAGGAACCACCCAAAGCAACCAAAGTACGGCCTCCGGTTGAGGGGAGAAACCCTCAGAGAACTGAGTACTGAGTACGTCCAGAAGCCTCAAGGGGCAAAACGAGGAAAAGTACAGTGGGGGAAATAAGTATTTGACCCCTTGCTGATTTTGCAGGTTTGCCCACTTACAAAGAATGCTTATTTTTCCTCATCAGATGCTTATCAATTTTTATAAATTCATATGATGTGATTTTCTGGAATTTTCTTTGGGATTCTGTCTTTCACTGTTAGAATGTACATATGATTAAAGTTATAGATCGTTGCATTCTTTGTAAGTGGGCAAACCTGCAAAATCAGCAAGGGGTCAAATACTTATTTCCCCCACTGCACCTGAATCCAGCTGGTATATCCACTCTGGGTACGTTTGTTTAAACCGAACACAACTATGATCTATTTTTAAATGAGAGTGGGGAGCAGAAGTGGGCATCTTGCTCTATTTTTTTCCTTTTTTTCTTTCTCTTTTTCCTTTTCTTTTAGCCAGTATTATTCCAAAATGTGATCGACAACAAAACCCAGCTGCTGTTGCCAATTTCGTTGTAGGAAATTAACTACAAGACTTCCTGATATGTTTAGCTGTGTGTCCATTTAATGGAAACATATTCAGACACTTTATTTATAATCAATATGTGCCTTAAAATGGATAGTAGGATATTATCATCATTTGGCTTTGAAAGAAATGAACTTAGATATGAATTTGGGGCTGATCCTTCAATTGATTAAAGTTAAGGGTCTGTGCGAACAACAGCAGCTTTAAAGAAATCAAGAGCACAATTAGGCATCTGAACATTGCCTTCTCTATTGATAAACCCGGCAATAACACTGTCAGCTACTAGCATTCATAAACATCTGAGTGGATCTGAGGATGTCTTGTTTCAACTCTGGATGGGGGAAGTCTATCAAAACCATGCATGTGACATCACCTTAGTCCAGCACCCGGATCACAATTTTTATTAGTATGTTATTTTCATATCTTGCACTGTTTAAAGGAAATTACACGTATTACAAATACACCAAACAGCCATGAAGTCACCTCACCTGCTCCTGGGCCTACATTTGGGGCAAAAAAAAAAAATCCAGAACCTTTCCAGGTCTGGAAGAGGTGGGAACAGGACAGAAAAAGTTTGAGCTAATTAAAAGCGGTTGTGTTTGGGTTTGTGCTTTTTTCTTTCTGTGTCACGTGTCGCTATTCTCACTTAAATTGTGATTATGGGCCGGTCCTCTGCCTCCTCATCCCACACGGCGTGCCGTCAGGAAGGTGTGTGTTGCTTATTTTATAAGAAAATGGAGGATGCACGTAGGAAAGACCAGAGAAAGGCAGTTTAGAAGCTCCTTTCCGTGCAGTAAAAAGTAAAAGGACATCAAGTATGTATCACAACAACTTTCTGTGGGGTGATTTAAGCCCTGTGTCGGCCTCAGGGGGAGTAAGACCCAGCATTAAAACTGGGAAGCAGTTTGAAGGTGTGTGTGTGTGTGTGTGTGCGTGTGTGTGTGTGTGTGTGTGTGTGTGTGTGTGTGTGTGTGTGATGCCAACATAAATCTGAAAGTTTAAAGGACTCCTTACAGCCAGTGCTTAAACCAGCAATTAGCCTTTATTACAATTATTACTGCTCTATTTTCACCTTATGTTGCAAGATCGCCATGAAAATAGGAACATTTCTTATGCTAAAATGCTAGAAAAAGATATTTCCAATTCTAGAAAATCAATAACAGTCAATACAATCTATTTGATTAAAGGCAGACAGTTTTTTAATCTCAAAATGAGAAAAACGGTGTCCTCTATGTTGGTGTGTTTTGATAAAGGCATTCATATATATAAAAAATCTAACGGTTTCAAAAGTAAACATGGAAAGTGGTTTGACTCGAAAAGCTTTCCTGCACAGGTCTAAGGCTTGGCTGGAATGTGTGCAGCCTTAAAAGGCCATTACGTGCTGTACCTTTTTCCCAGCAACCGCCAAACACAAGCCCTGCCTCCGGTCATGCCACAGGAAAAGGCACATAAGTAGGGAACAAGTTGCCTTCCTGTTTTCAAAGATGATTCCTATGGCATGCAGAACCATTTCCTGCTCGCTGGGCTCAATTCACCGTTTCAAACATCTGGCTGCTCTTCAGCGTGCAGCTGCATTATTGCGAGTGCCAAGAGTGCCACTATTGAGCCGAAAAACACAGTCCAGAGTCATTCCAGACGTTTTTCTCTGCCCACAACAAAGAAAACTTATGGAGTGGCTTCATTAGCTAATGCTAGCCGTGTGCATTATTTAGGTTCGGGGGGTGTTTACTGATTAGATCATTTGCAGAGCATGTCTTTGTCTTTGTCCTGTTTCTAACCTGCCATCAGGCCGTTTGCATGAGAGAAAGTCCCTGGTGTTTCATTTGAAGAGCGGCGGCTGTAGTTTCAAAACAGGAAGTGCTATTTGTCAATAGCTGTTGTGGCTACAGTGAGAGGCTCTGCAGCAACACCCGCCCCGGCAATTTGGGAGCGAGGCAGAGATCCATTTTCCATCCCGTGGGAAACCTGGGCTGAGTGGTTAATGCTGCGCTAATGCTGCTTCACTCAGCCAGGTCTTGATAAGCCTCGTGCTTTTAGGGAGGAAAACACATTTGGTGTTTTAAATCGCTTCAATGGAGAAAGCCACTATCCACTCGTTGAAGCGCGCGTTTTCTGGTTGGGTTTTTGCCTTTTTCTCTCATCTTTCACTTAAGGCCGAGGGCAGAGGGATAGGCGGGCGGCCACACTAATCTGCAATCACGCTCTGAAACAACCCTCTGAGAGTTCGGTTGGAAAAAAAAAAAAAAAGGACGACTGCAGCTCAAAAGTAAGAAGGAGAAAAAAAAAAAATACATGAGTGGGAAGCTTTGTTTGACTCCCACTCCTACCAGCCCTGACATTCCAAATAAGGTCTGTGCAGCAGGAACGGACACAGAAAGCCAGCAGAGCTCAGGAAAAGCTGAGGAGGGTCACGATGCAGAAAATATGTGACCTCTATATTAATTCATCATCGGCCTGACATTTCCCAGAAGGACAAAAACAAAATGTCACATGATGCTGCTATATTTTAGCAGTTTGTGCCACATGGATGCAAATTTCTGTAAAAACAGGATGTATCGATTCAGTACATCTATTGTTGCTTTAGCTTTAGCTTTAGCTTTAGCACCAATATAGCCACTCCTCCAAAGCATATGGGTTAGTAAACCTGCTAGGAAAAAATCTGGAACACAAAAGATATCTAACTGTATAGAGTAACTTAAATTTGATGCTTGACTTTTAACATTAGTTTTTTAATACCTTTTGCTTGCAGCAGGTCAGCAAACTGCATTGGTATTAAAGTAAAAAAGACAGAGTGACTTAGAAAATATCCAAATGGATTCAATTCCAAAGTTAGAAACAAGAAGCGTGTTTAACCCTAATCCTAACCCTTAATAAGAGTAAAACAATGCTCTTTCAATTTGCACATTGAACATTGCACATTTCAATTGTTCATTTGTACATTCACACCTGTATACATGCTTTTGATATTTGTAATATATCCATATTTCTATTCTCAGATCTATATTTTTAAAGATTGTACTTTTTAGTTTATATTTTCTGTTCTATATTTTTATTTCTACATTGTATTTCCTTGCTTCTCATAGAAGTGTTGTGCACCAAACATCAAGGCAAATTGCCCTACTTGGCAATAAACCTTATTCCGATTCTGAAACATGGAAGAAAAACAAGAACTAAACCCATGAAGGGAGCAATGCCCTCGTTTTTATGCAGCCGTTCAATCACAGTGGACAAATGCAACATGCTTTAAAAAGGAACATTTCCATTCGAAGTGTTCGCCTAAATTTCCTTCCCACGTAGCCTTGCAGAAGCTGCACCCAGCAGAGCCCTGATTGGTGACTATGGCGGTGGCAGGGAGAGTTCAAGGTTGCAGAAAAAGCAAAGCCCACATCTCTGAGCGAGTTCCTGCATGCAGGCTGCTCGTAAACCCGCTTTAGCTCTTTTTACATGTTCCAGCTGGTGAGAAAGAGAGGCAGAGTGCAGGTAATTTGTTCGAGTTTGGGGACAAGAACAACTTTCCCATGGCACCAAGCAACTGGTGAGATCTTAATGAAACACAAAGAGACGAGCCGATCCTTGATATTCGTTAATGCATTCAAATCTTGGTTTACAATTGTGACCCATTGCTAGCAAACTAAAGCAAGATTACTGGCTAATTCAAGAAAAATCCTTCACTACAGCCCGAGCCTTTCAAGGTTCTTGGCTGTGGAGTAATTACGCTGGAATGGCTCCAGTCTACTTATCCCATTAAAGTAATTAAAGTCTAATCGATACAAAAGTGTTCTGTCTGCTAACTTTCATCCTATGATGAAACGTGTCTAACCTGTGGGAGGGAAACTCTTTAAAGAGTGGAAATCTCCGCCCACTGGACCCGAGACCAGGAACGGACATGAATCCTGTGATTAAGGGACATGAAGCACATGCTAGGCTCTTTTGGGGGATTGATCACCCTCTGAAAACAGTAAACACTGAGCCTGTAAGAACAAATGTAACCCTATAATGCAAAATGTATCATATTTTATAGATACAGTTTCTGAAGTCTTTTGGATCTGAGACTTTTTGCATCATTCAGTGGTAAAAACTTTGCTCAAACCCCTGTTGTACACATTCAGATATACCTGATAACAGCCAGTAGAACACTACACCAACATATATTTTTGACTTATTGCAGGCTAATTTGATCAAAATAATTTCATTTTTTTTTTCTTCATATGTTGTTGAGGGGCCAAAGAAAGACTTCAGACTAAATAAAATCCAATATTCTTCATATTTTTCTTGGATCGGGCTTTAAAGGGATAATGATGCTACTCAAATCCCACTATTGGGGGTTTCAAATTGCATCAGAATGGCTAAGTGGTCAAAACCTCCTCCCTGGAACAGCCATTTTCTGATCTCCACAAACTGGTGGGCCAGTAATGTGCCAGTCCCCAAAACCAGGTGGAAAATGCTAGCAAACAAACAGCGAACCTGAGAATACGAGGAGCTTCCCACTGTCCCGTTGTGTGTTTATGCCGTGACCACATTAAACGGCGTCCTGTCGGGTCGAGGCTGCACACGTGAAGCTGGCGTTTCCCTCCCTGGATGAGATATTTAGGCTGGGTGGAGGAGATTATCCTGCTTACTTGTGTGGATTTCACAGCTCAGTTGGCAAGGCGTCCCTTCACTGACTAGACAGCTGTTCCCCCCCCCCCACCCCCTTTCGCTTTGACTACTCCAGGCAAAACACTGGAGCCTGGTGATTTAAACCCAGCCAAGGCAGCATAATGGGAGGGAAAATTCCCTCTTACTCACAGAATTAATTAATTGGGAATGACAATGGGGACAAACAGGGAAACAGTGTCAGAGTTTTAATCAGAGCGGTGAGAAGTTAACCCATCATAAATCCCTCTGCTACCTATCAAAAAGACCATAAACAATATAATGCCAAATGTATCATATTTGATTAATTCGGTTTCTGGATTCTTTTGAATCTGAGACTTTTTGCATCATTCAGTGGTAAAAGCTTTGCTCAAACCCCTGTTGTATACATTCAGATATACCTGATAACAGCCAGTAGAACACTACACCAACATATATTTTTGACTTATTGCACGCTAATTTGATCAAAATAATTTCTATTTTTTTCTTTATATGTTGTTGAGGGGCCAAAGAAAGACCTCAGACTAAAAAAAATCCAATATTCTTCATATTTTTCTTGGATCGGGCTTTAAAGGGTTTTAATGTATGATCAGATGAGTCTGGTGCTTTTTATTGGGGATTGGGACCACATTTTAAAAAAGCGGTTTGTTGAATCCATGATCACCTCCCTTGTAACATCCCGCAGTGGCATATTAGTGGGACAGAAAAAGCTGTGACAGCACACTTTACAGAGGGGATCTGTCTTGTTCTGGGTTTAGACGAACACCTGAAGCACACACAGGCGTTAAAATGTAGGTCACTCGTGTTTGGGAAGCAGCAGCCACTAAATGCACATTCACTATGCCTCTCAGTACGGCGGAGTAAAGCTGCGGTTTAAGCTGAACCGCGTCATTTAAGCATCACTCAGGTAGGGGGTCACTACCTGGCTGCGTCCCTCGCCGGGACACTGAGGGCCGAGCTTTCTTTTCATTGTACACTTGGCTGTAGCTAAATCATTGAGTCATTTAAAGGAGACATATTATACCCTATTTCAACAAGTTAAGCTAGTTCCCTGGTGTCCTAATGTAATGTCTGTGACGAGCTTTGGTCAAAATCCTATAAGGATGAAGCCCAATAGCAGTTCAGAGGGTTTGCTAGCACGCTAACGCTACCATGCTAACGCTACCATGCTAACGCTACCATGCTAACGCTCACGCTACCACGACGTCTCCACAGATAGGGGAGTGAGCTGAGGGGGGGGGCAACATGCAGGTGAAAGGCTGGAATATTATAATGAGCTAGATAATATATAATAGTATTAATATTATAATAATAATAATATTATAATGAGCTAGAGCTAATGACGTCAGAAACTACCCACTCCTGAAACCTCCTGATTTATCTCCTGGATTCAGACTGAGGTGGCCCACAAAAACATGACAGAGTCTTTTTTTTTCACACTTTGCCTGCTGATAGGCCCTCCACAGTCCCAAATGTACATAATCAAATGATTAAAAACTTGGTTTTGCATAATATGTCCCCTTTAAAAGGTTTTATGATGTGATGAGTGAGGTGAAAAACAGTCTTTATGGGTTTTTGTTCAGTAACTACTTCCAATGTTTTTAGCCGTCAGAAAACACATGGAGGACAGCAGCCGTTTGTGGAGCTGGGCGGTGTCTATTTGCACTATTTGCCAAATAATAATGAAAAAAAATATGGATCTTTTGGAATGTGAGAAGCAGGTAGGCCTGTCTGAGATGAGATGAGCTTTTTATTTGGGGGGGAATCAGAGTTTAAACTAGGTGTGTTAGCCTGGGCTTGAGAAGCTCTATGTAATATATGCCACCCTTGTTTATTTGTTGGATTTTGGTTAAAGTGTATCATGTACAAACTCTACTCCAATGCAGAAATACGCCTTAGCTCAAATTCCCACAGACGTCTTTCACTTAAAGACTGGATTCAAAGTGGGTAGAATCTGACAACCTTTAACCTTTTAAAGCCCGATCTAAGAAATATAGGAAGAATATTGGATTTTTTTAGTCTTAAGTCTTTAAGACTTTCTTTGGCCCCTCAACAACATATGAAGAAAAAAAACAGAAATTATTTTCATCAAATTAGCGTGCAATAAGTCAAAAATATATGTTGGTGTAGTCTTCTACTGGCTGTTATCAGGTATATCTGAATGTGTACAACAGGGGTTTGAGCAAAGCTTTTACCACTGAATGATGCACAAAGTCTTAACCGTATCAAATATGACACATTTGGCATTATAGGGTTAAATAACAACACAATCCGGCTGTCCAGGAACCTTCAAGTCTTTTCTTGGAGGAAGACGTGGGTCAGGTGGGATAACGGTGAGGAAAAGCCGGTCATTCATTTTTCCACTCGGACTGACCGCGTCCCGGTAAACTGGACCGCAGAACGCCAGGCTGTTAAATTATGGCATGAAAAGGCTGGCTTTGTTGCCGGATGTGGGAAAAAACATCCAATAGACTCTAAAAAAAGCACAGGAAGGAAACTGGGGGTGGGGTGGCAGCGAGTAGCAATGGGGGTGTGGTGGAGGAGAGTGGGAGTGAGAAAGGAATGTTCTCTCCACTCTCTCTTTCTGGTTATCAAGCATACGCACACATAATAACCCCCGTTTCTCTCTGCCAGCTATGAGAAGAATGCAGCATCACCGTTTTTCTCCTCGAGCTGAGGAATACGTTTTTGCTTGTTTAACGATCATTTGACATCTCGCTTTACATAAAACAGAGGGAGCAAAACCGTATTTAAAGAGTCCCGTCACGAGAGGCCGATAGCTTTAGAGGCATTTGGCATCATTAAGATTTTTATGGTCAAACGGAAAACGAGTCATTATTGATTAATCCTGACTGGGAGGCAGAACGCATACAAACAGAGACTCCAAAAGTTTGCTTTCAGTTCAGGCTACAAACCTCTGAACCAGCCTTGACCCCTCTTTGCTACATTTTAAACGCTTAAACTTTTATATAAACGGTGCCCCTTTTATTTGGATTTACTCGGCAATCCAGTTTAAAAGCCTCCTACATGTAGTTAAAGGGATTCGCTCCATAATTGGTGCCAGACTCTTTTTTTTTCCCTTCTGGGAGAAACATTCACTTCTCTGCTCTACCAGGTGGATTAAGCTTACTTTGTAGTTTTTTTTTTTAAAGGAGAGAAAATAAACTCATCTCAAGTCCCCAAAGGCAATCTCTTAAAGGACAAGTGGAGTGATATCACTGTTCAGAGTCTTGTTGGACACAAAGTTAGATCCTAAACAGCTACAATACCTTATTACCACAATAGTAATTCTTTTTAGAAATCTAATCATTTAGCTTGTGTTATTTAATGAGCATCTACAAGGTCTTGGTATTTATCATTTCATTTCTAGAGCTTCAACTGAAACTAACTTTTCAAGCCAAAATTCCCCGATGGAGAAAATGTTTAGTTTGTCCTTTTGGGGCTTCTGTACAAAGTATAGTATTGTAACCTGAAAGACCCAGTATTTTATTCCATGTTCAAATTTCTGGTCTGGATTGTACAAATTAGTACATTTTGCAAGATGACACAAAATGTGTGCGTTTCAAACTTTTTCTTACATTTTTGCCTTAATGCAAGCAAACAGAAAATATAATTTATGATGATGTGTTGGTAAAAATATTTCCCTGACAGGGATCCAAACGGTTTATAACTTACAGGCATTTCTAAACAGGTACAGAGCACTCTTCACGAGACGAGCCGTGGCATATTTGGGATTACTTTTAATCCAATTTCCATCTTTAAATAGATATGCTGAAACCGAGAATCAGTCTAAAACAGCCAGAAAACATGCAGAATTTCTACCACTGTAGCTCCTTTCCTGTTAAAACCCGACTTAATATGAGTCAACAGGATAGATCCAGACCAGAGATCCCCCCGGGAACAAAACCGTCTGTGTTACCCCTCAGACCTGAACCTGGAGTCTCCAGCAGGCCCAAAAGTGGGAAAACTACTACTGACCTCACTTGTGGGCAAAACCATGTGATTCTCCGGCCAATCAGAGGCTAGGAATGGGCCGTTCTCCCAAACTTGGAAGTTGATACTGTAACTGTGAGCAGGTACCAGAGAAAAATCCCCACAGGTTTCTTCTCTTTTAATCCAATTTGGGGTTCTCATGCAGCAAGTGACAAAGTTTATAGATTCAATAAACTGCAAAGGTGTCTCAGTGGGTCGATTTTTGCGAGTTATTTTAGAAAAATCTGGCACTGTGACAGCCAAAGCTCCATTTCTTTGGAGATTTGATTAAATTAATGCAAAGTTTTAAGTCGGACTACACAAATAATGTTCAATCTTCCCAAAGCGACGCTTACTTTTTGTTCAGTTGATGTTTTCCCACAATAAGTGGAACACAAACGCCTCCCAAAGTGTGATGATCCATTACTGGATGGGAATTTGTCCACTTAACTAAAAGGAGCAGCAGAAGTGGAACGTGTGATGGACATTTCAAACCTTTTTCCGACCTTTACGGTAGCTCTGTTTTTTATTCACTCATCTCTTTTACCCAGTGTGGTCCCCTTTTTGCAATAATGCCAAATTGCTGGATAAATCAGTCATCAAAGCCAACAGAACCGCTCAAAACTGAGAAAAGATCCGAGCTTCACTGAGTGAGAACTCTTTGAAGTCCCCACTGAAATCAAAACTAATTATATTGTTTAAAGGAGCTGGCAGCTCCTCAACACTGGCAGAATTAGGAGCGCCAACCACCGAACTCCATCTGCACAGCAATGCTCGTACTAAATCTTTCTTTAGACAGACGTACGTTTCCACTCTAATCTCACCCACGTTATTATGTGAGCAATATTTATAAAAATCAAGACTAACGTTGGTTTAACTCTAACTCAGATGCCTCTGCTAAAGAGGGAATGGATATTTCTCTATTATTTTACACTCTAACAGCTGAAACTTGTCCATTTCCGTTGTTTCCGCTCTGAATCTTTAGGGAAACGGTGAAAACTGAGATTCCAGCGTACTATTTTTTGTCTTTGTTGAGAGTTTGTGAGTCTCACCTTACAAATATTAAGCATCCATAATGTTTCCCTGAGGATTGCAGTTACAAAGGACAGATCATTACCACAATGCAAATGGAGTTTGCCACTTTTAGCAGATGCCACTGCTAAAGAGGGAACGGATATTTCTCTATTATTTTACATTCTAACAGCTGAAACTTGTCCATTTCCGTTGTTTCCGCTCTGAATCTTTAGGGAAATGGTGAAAACTGAACTTCTGGAGTACTCTTTGTTGAGAGTTTGTGAGTCTCACCTTACAAATATTAAGCATCCATAATGTTTCCCTGAGGATTGCAGTTACAAAGGACAGATCATTACCACAATGCAAATGGAGTTGAACTGTATTCACCCCCCCTAACCCCCCCACCCCCCCACCCCCAGAGCCCGGGAGAAGGAGGGGAGAATAAGTGAATGCTTGTGCCTCTTTTCAGTGCTCTGGAGCCTGGGAACCTCGCTCGGGCTCTGAGAAATATCCTGAGCTGTAATGTAAACACGCCTGAACCCTGATCCAGCAGGGCCCACCCCCCCTGCCCCCCCCCCCCTTCCACCCCCCGCCCCGCCTGTTTGGGTGACATCAGGAGCCCACTTTCCCCATTTCCTGAGGAGGGTAATGACCCGGGGGAGAAAAGGCCGTTTGAAGTCGTGCTGCAAATATAGCTGCTTTTTCTCCGTTGCTTAGCGGAGGAAGGACTCGGTTAATTTGAGAAAGGGGGGGAAAAAAAGGCTTGAAGCTAATGCTAAATGCTAAAGCACAGACCGGGCCCACTTTGGTTAGTGACAGATGGATGTCCACACCGACAGAACCATCGGCAGCTGGGATAATCTGATCTGTTTACAACAGCTACAACAAGTCCAGGAAACTCTCCACATATCAGGTGTCTGATTGTGGGATAAGTGTGAGAACAGTCTGAGATAAGCCAGTGTTTATCCGACCACAGCAGCGTCAGATCCAGATCAAAACGCCGATAGGCCTCACATCCCGACACCCAAACGCCCCAAAAACCAAACACACGTCGTTAATACTGAGCTAGCACAGAGTTCGTCACATAGGCCTTCTCGATTGTTTTTTACAAGGCAAAAAAAAATAGAAAAAAGAAAAAACTGCTTGCGTTTCATTCTGTAACTGTCCCCTCTCTCCACCTTGGTGTTGAACACCTGAGCGATGTCGTTCCCACAGGGGTCCGGTTACAGAACAGGGTAGAAAGCACTCGTGGAAAGACACTCCAAGGCATTACCCCCCCCTCTTCTTTTTTTTTTTCTCACATGGTCCAACCCTTGCTTCAATTACGTAAGCCAAGAAAAAGTTGACGTATGTCAGAGCTCTCTGTTTAACTCATTGGCTGCCAAAGACGTCTATAGACGTCTTTTATGTTTTTCAACCAGAGTGTCTGGGGGACGATCTGATAAAGCTTGTCCGTAAATATCAGGCTTCTAGACAGAGTATGTAGTAACAAATTGACCCTCTAGGGGGCAGTGCCACTTTTGATGGGAGATGAGCATAGACTGTAGGCAAATAAGAAAAAGGGAACGGTTCTATGAGAGAACATGTCGCCGGTGAGACGCAAGTCCAGGAAGAACGGAATAAGGTAGAAACACATTTTTTCCTGATGAAAGAAGAGAGTCTACTCTTTCTTTTGGTGTGTTCGGTGTTTACATAGTCATAGCACAAACTATTCTGTGGCTCTAGAAAAATCAGTCAAAATGCTCAAAAAACTCTGGCAGTCAATGAGTTAAGAGTCATAACTCCCCTCTATAACTATGAATGGGTTAAGCTTAACCAAAAACATTGGATTTGATTTGTCAAGTGGAGTTAGTAGTGTTACAGGAGCAAAAATTCCTTCTGAAATCCTGATTTATTTAAACAAAGATAATGTACAGATGAGATTTTTAGTGTTGTGTGAGGTCCACAAGTGCTTAAAATTCAAACAAGATGGCAAAAAGTGGGATTCTGTTCAAATCAACAACAAAAGCATGGAGGGGAATTATTGAGCGAGCCGTTCCCTTTGGGAATGGAAATGTCTCGGTAAAATATTCAGGAAAATAATCATTTGCATGGAAACACTAAGTTCAGAAATAATTTATGCAAGAAACAATGAAAAAAGAACAATGAAAATAAACATCAGCACAAGGGTGAATCCAAAGAAACCGCAGGACTTTTTCCAAGTCATTTTTAAATTTCGGTTTAAGTTTGCAGCAGGTTTTTTTTTTTTTTCCATCTTGGTCCTGGTAAACCGCGACTCTGCATGTTTTGGTTCTAATCCATTGGTGTTTTTCATCTTTCATCTTTTCATTTGGATTATCCTGGGCATAAAACACCATTTTAAAATAGAATTTTTATCCACAAAAATCCATTTGAGGCATTTTTAAGAGCTTACCGGCTCTTCTTGTTTAGGCTTTGTGGTAGATTGCAAAGCCAATTTTTAATATGTAAAACACATCTCACCATATAGTCTCATCATGTTTGCCCATGGACTCCGTCTGATTGGGATGATGGGACATTGAGCTGACCAAATAAAGCGAATCAAGAGTTTAAGAAGAGGGAATTGCCTGAAACACAGCGTCCTGCTAATATAATCGAAGAAAGGAAAACTGCTCCAAACTTTTCATCAGAGGTCCCGTTTGGCCCTCAGGACCAAAAACAAGCTGATTAAACTTTTGCTATGGAGCACTGACCCTTTGATTAACTGACTATTTATTTATTTAATCAGGAAAGTGCTCATTAATGAACAATCTTACATTTCAGTACAGATTGTAAATGAGCCAGATTATAGCATAGTTGCTAATTTACATCTGTCGTCCTGAGGCAGGAAGACAAAACAACACAAAATCACAAAATACAAAATCAGTCAAGACACACGTTCAGACAATGACATCACAACAATAAAATGAGTGAGTGCATGACTGGGAACTTTTAAGAAACTGTTTAAGTTGCTTTTTAAATGTGCCGTAAGTGGGACATAAAACCTATCAGCACACGGACGATTTGATCATGTGAAAATGCTCCGTAAAAAACAAAAAAAGCTAATTATTTCCCTAAATCTATATTATCTACATTGACACAATAAACAACAAGGCGTCAGACACCGTTCAGGGAGGCTTTTTCTGAGATGAATACTGATTATTAAGGCCCCCGGTGTCAGAGTCTGAAGGTAAAGTTGTTTCCTTGTGAGCCAAGGACAGGTCTGTGTGTGTTTGTGTCTGTGTGTGTGTGTCTGTGTGTGGGGGGGGGCAGATCAGACCTGGCCCACCAGAGGATCTGGTTCCTGTGAGCACGCTCGTTCCTTGAAGACTGAGAGTGGGACGAGCTCACAACACGATTCCTGCAGCTCTCTTCAAAGACAGACACAGGCTTCCCAGAGGCCGCTGAATAAAACATGAGCAGTGAGCAGCGGGAGGAGCTCTGTGTGTGTGTGTGTGTGTGTGTGTGTGTGTGTGTGTGT